>JAPYZI010003627.1:0-24658 GCA_030523105.1 Ophioninae sp. A BG-2022a | reverse complement strand
CAAAAAAAGAGGCAAAGGGGTATGTATGGAAAAATTTGCAAAAATCGATGGTCCAACTTTGAAATTCTGCGAAAAATCGAAAAATCATCGGATTTTAATGATTAAAAAAGGATTTTGAAGAGAAATTCATAACGAAGAGATAGAGCACAGAGTGGAGTACCAAATCCCAAAGGAAAAAAAGTTATCGATGATTTAGTGAAAAAAGTATTTTGCCCAAAAATCGAAAAAAATTTTTGATTTTTTATATTTTTTTTATAGGTCCTTTACGATGTAATTTGATCCCCTGAACACGAATATACCAGTTATTTCCCCGAAAACTCAAAATTTCCATGAAAAAATTGTAAAAAGCTTCTCAAATCACGATTTTTTTTGCTTTGTGCTGCGCCGTGGACGAAAATTCGTTGATATTCGTAATCAGCTGAGAAATTCCGTCCACTACACCGAAAAAAAACAGTTTTCTTCTTCGTGTTTGAAAAATGTTCTCTATAAGTTAAACTCGTATCGCATTTTTGCTTTTATTTTGTTCTAAATAATAATAATTCTTTTTTCAACCATCTCTTTGGATATTTTCTTTGAATATATATGTCTACAAAGATAAAAAATTCGATTTTTGACGCAAAATAACTTGACACAAATTTAATGGAGAATTTTCGAAAAAGGTCTTTTCAAGCGAGGATTTAAGGGGTTTTGAAGGGGCATCCGAAGGAACGTTAAAATAGTGATGTCTCTGAGAAGTGCGAATAATCAATAAGTCGATAGTAATTCATATTTAATTCAAGCTTCGAGTCTAATTAAACCATCAGGGATTGTAATTACGGCAAAGTTCATTTCCAACGGAAACCTGTGGAATTGCCGAGAGGTACTAATACCTCGTGAATTTCAATAGTGAGTCATTTAATCGATTTTCGCAAATCCATTTAGCTCTGTATATTAGACGTGAACTATTTCGTCCTGTAGAAAATTCAACAAGCACCTGACGCAGTCGTGACGAAATTGGGTTTTCCGTTGAACTCTAAGTACTTGTATTTTCGCATCGCATATCGATCAAATTATGTCATACTTCGGTTTTGTACGTTTTTTCATTGGCTGACTCCGATATATCGTTATTTTGAGAGCCTCTCACGAAACTTTAATCTCAAAAAGATTTCTCGCGATTAAAATTGTAATTTAAGAAATTACAATTTTAATTACGAGAAATCTTCAGTATAGGTATACGTATTTTAAAGCTCTTTTTAATAACTCTTTTAGCGATTTTTTTTTTTCGTCAAATCATTCAAAACAAAAAAATTCATAAATTCCGTATCGTTTTAATTATCGTTTGAACAAACTTTGTAAATTTTTCGAAGTCAATATATCGAATATAATCGGAGTTCTGCTTATCTGAAAAAAAAACAAACGCCATCTTAATGGGAAGACTCGAGGCTCCACGTCGTACTAAAACAAAATCGTATTGAGAAATTGAAAATGAAATCTGAAGTGAAATATGAAATGAAATTCCAATATAAAATATAAATCATATTGAAAATAAAATAATATTTTGAAAAATTTGAAAAAAAAAAATTTCTCTTTACATTAGAAAAAATAATTGAATTTTCTGCACTTTTTTTGGGCTCCGTTGGGACTTCAAAAACTAAAACTAGCCGGTGAAAATAAAACTACGGTAGCAATGTTAATTATTTTAATTCAATTTGTAGTTACGTATGTACTAGAAAAAAAAACACACACATTCAATTTTTCGTATTTTTTTGGGATCTCTTCAGCCGGTGAAAATAAAACTACGAAAGCAACGTTAATCATTTTAGTTAAATTTGTAGTTACGCGTGTACTTGAGATTCTGTATAAATTTGGGCAGACTGAAAAAATGAGTTTTTTTTAAATATCACGAAAGCAAAAAAAAAAGGAAAATTTATAGTGGCGTCCGATGATCCCTCGCGTTGAATGAAAATGTGGAAGCTTTAATATGTACACGATTAGTGACAAGGGTGTACGAAAGTACGTTCTCGTGGAATCTATTAGGAGAAATTTGTACGGTGATGCCAAACGAGGGCTCGATGATTGAAGCACAGGGGAATTCTTCTCTCAACTGTGAAAATGAAAGATTTTCAGCATTATTACGGTTCTCAAAGGGAAAGCTCCGATCTCGGGGTAAACTTTTGGAATGTAATTAAATAAAGAGAATTTCACCGTAGGCTCAGCCTGGGGTGAATACCAAGACCGATATCGCAACGACTCAAGCGCAGAATCAACATTTCTCCCACTCTTGATTTTTTTGTTCTCTTCCATTTGACTGGTCCTCTTCCTCCTTGAGATTATTTTATCACAGTGGCAAAAAGATGCTCCTTTCGCGAGAGAGGAGTCCGGAGACTTGCCACGGTAATTCTGGACGCGAAACCCTCCGGGGACGACTTTTCTCCTCCCCCTACTTTTTATCTTTTATCGCGTTACGTACTCTCCTGTAAATATGCTATTCCGACACAGAAACGGAAAGAAAATCAAATTTTTGTTCCTCGTAAGCATTTTTGTTACGTCTTCCACGAGTGGGGAAAAAACGTCTGCTGGACACAAAATATATACTAAATAAAATATATTTACATTTTTAATACAAACATTTATATTGACAATTAAACATTCGATTCGAAATTGGTTGAAACATATTTTTGAATCGATTCAAATTTTATTTCAAATCGATTGATATATATTTTTCAATTGATTTAAGTTCGATTCAAATTCGATTAGAAATCGATTGACAAATATTTTCCAATCGATTCAAATTCTATTAAAAAACAATTGAAAAATAGTTTTGGGTCGATTCAAATTCGATTCAGAATCGTTTAAAAAACATTTTTTAAATAGATTCAAATTCGATTCAAAATCAATGGCAAAATATTTTCAGTATCGAACAATTTTGATAGAAGTTTTTTTGTTTTCGTACCCACCAGATTAATTTAATATTTCTTATTTTTATTTAACAATAAACATACGAGGTTTCAGTTTGCATCGTTGGAAGGCTACGAATTAATTTTTTTCTTTTCAATCGGTTAAAAAAAAATATGAATCTCGTAGCTAAAATCTACTAAGAGAAATTTGGAGAAAAAAAAAACTTTGTTTTCGCTGCTTTTTATCGATGCAAACTTCCACCGGTAAACATTTAATCAATTTTTGAAATTGAAACGATTGGATCGACTTCACAAAAATTGGATATCGATCGATCAGTTCTGTAAACTTTCTAAATGTTTGGGTTTTTGTTAATCTCGGGTTACAGATTACACCCTGCGAAGAAGGCGTCCCATGACCTTGAGAATTGGTCCACGATTGAGCTTGCCCAATCGAAGCACGTCCGCACCGACCACAACCACCGACGGAGAATGGCCATCGCACAGGTAACATTAATATCATTTCCCACCATTTTTCTACATTTTTATGGAGCCTCCAGATTTTTGTCTTTCAATTATTTTTGCACGCATTATCGTCTTCGCAGACTTCACAAGAATTTCAGCCGCAGTCGTTTCTCGTCGATTAGAAATTCTGATCCGCCAGGCTGAAGACTGATTAATCTGCTATTGCCCTGACGTACCGACTAATTTTTGGTTAGGCCTGATTCTTCATGATCCTGTCTGGAAATCTAGGGTTTTTTTTTTCGTGGTGCAGAAAATTTGGAAAAGCTTCACTGCCATTTGTAATTAGTTGTGTTTCTCGCATAATCAAAACGAGATATGGATTACTACATGTAGCCCGAGTTAACTCTTCCACGGTTCAAAGAAGGTTCGTCAAAAACAATTTTTGACAATAATATTCAAATGAAAATTGCAATATAATTTCTAATTCAAATTTGGAAAATAATTTCATAATGAAATTTGCGAATTAATCTCCAAATAGAATTTGGGAAATAGTTTTCAAATAAAATTTCGGAAATACGTTTTAAATAAAATTTGGGAAATGCTTTACAAATAAAATTTAGGAAATACTTCTGAAATAAAATTTCGAAAAATCATGTTTATCGTGTTCCAACAATACAAACATCAACGGCAAATAAAAGTACACTCAGAAGAGTACTGATCGAAAATCCGGTGTAGCGTGGCTGGAGAATTTCGTTGCCTGTTAAATTTCGCAAGTTTAGGATTTCTTTGTCCGCTAGGATCGTCCATTTGGGCCGTTTTTTTTCGGTCTTAGGGTTAGACAATTTACAAGAAAGAGAATAAAAGAGAGAATAGCAGGGGTATTCACGAGGTACGATCAATCATGGTCCTCCGAGTCGGATACTTATCAGCCATATCTTTCGCATGACCTTTCGTTGTACGTGTGTTTGTAAATCCGTCGTAAAACAAAAACCGTTGGATCCAAAAAACGCGTAAAACGGCAGACAAAGGAACTCGATTGGCGTAACTGAAAAACTCACTAGGAGGGAGCCAACTTTGATGGCGAATTTCACCCCTTAAATCTATTTTTACCGCCGATAAAAAAAATACGTGTCTCTTAGATTTCGATCAAGAGTAAAATATCCAAAAATGAAGAAAATCGGATACCGGAAACGGTTTTCCCTCACACAATAAAGCATAATTAGTTTCTCAATTTAGATACTTTTTCGACATTGAATTTTTCACAAATAGACTTTTCGGGAAAGCTAAAATAGTCGAAATTGGTTAAGAATGGGCGATTATGCGTACCGAACGAAAAGAAGTTCTCCTTCGTTTTTCATATTCAAAATGACGTTTGCGTCAATTTTCGTTACGATATTCGTAATGCGAAAGTCAAAATACGTAATTACACCAAATTTTAGATCGATCGACGAAACGCGGAAGTGCAGCAATTTTTTAAACTAATTTTTCCAAATAAAAACAAATTTTTCAAACCAAAAAAAAGATGGACTTCCGTGTTGATTTTTTTTAAAGACATTTTTTATTAAATTACTGAAATATCGATGCGAATCCATCGATGGTTGGAAAGTAGAAACCCATCGTTGGTAATTTCATTTTCTTATCGATCTACGATGGGAGTTTCTACACCCTTAAAGTTTTTGGGCATACGAAAAAGGGCTGACGTCTTATTGGTGAAGGGTAAACTAGAAGGTGGAACATTCTTTGATAACTGGCGGTCAAAGCATACCTGATAAAACGACGAGCATATCTGTTTTACCTCCTGGTTACGTTTATCATCTAAGGACGAAGCTTGAAGCTTATCGCGCGTTGTCTTCAGGATTCCAATGTTATCGACACTATCAACATACCTTTTTTTTTACCAACGGTTGAATCGTTATCGTATCACGAAGTGAAATTCAATAAAACTTTCCACTTTGCCAACCCCTTTCTTCATCACCCTGCAGATATTGATAATTGGCCTTTTTGCCAATAAAGGAGCGTTTAAAAAGTCGAAAATTATTAAAAAACTGAAAAACACGACAAACTTCGTATTTTTCGTTTTTTGTTTTTGTCAATTCCAAGTAGGAAGCCTCCACAATGAAATATTTCAAATTGAATCCGCACTTTAAGATGACGACGTATACGCACGGTCGGTAAAAAATCTCAAAAGATGATAAAAACATTGTTTGCTTTTCTTTTACGACATTGGTGATTCAAGAGCTAGTTTTGAACCGAAGTTTAATATACTTTTCATTATAAAAATGGTTAATTAAGTAGAACGATCATTATAAATAACGAATTATTGATTAAATTACAGCATTTGATAGAAGCTTTGTGATATAAAAGAGGAACTCTACCGCAAGAAAAAAAAAATCGATTTTAATTATGACTCTATAAATTCTCGTCGTAACCAAATATCATAATTTTCATTTTCCGAATCCAGGCGAACCCAGGCAAATGATTTCGTGGTCACTTCGATACCGCAAAATGTGGGAGAATATTGATATCTCCATATTTTATTTATTTTGTAAATTGCATAATTAAAGCTATTTTCGTTTGTTCGTATCTCCAATATCGCCTGATGTAGCCTACTGTATCAGGAAATGCATAACTATCATCACCATATTAAATCTCGTAATCCTCGGAGTGGGATCGAAAAGAGAAAATATTATCGACCGAGAAAAATAGTCATTTCGTATAACGTCGAAAAGATACCGACGTGTGACGATGAAGTTTCGACGCTAGTCGGTGAGGGGTCGCATCGATCGGGTAGAAGCGCGTTGGAGGGGGAATTGAAAACATCCCTCGTGGCTTACGACGGGGGGTCGTTTGTTGTCGACGATAGCGGCACAACATTCGTTCGCGAAACGCGCCCGATTACTCCACGACACGGAATACGTGCTTCTGATAAAAATCCGGAAGTACGCAATTGATGACACGCGTGTGTCAAAGTCACCCAGCGATGGAGGTTTCGGTGTTTCTTTTCATAAAAAAGATTTTCCATCTCAAAATCGTTCATTAAAGCGTACAACTTTCGTTTTCCGAAAATATCGGGTGAAGAAGAAAACGTTTGGATGCAGTTTGGACCAGTTGGGATCAGTCGGGACAAGTTGTGAACCAGTGTGGACAAGTTTCTAACCGATTTTCAACCGGTTTGGACAAGTTTAGGACCGGTTTTGAACAAGTTTCTGACCGGTTTGGACGAGTTTGAATAAGTTCGGACAAGTTCGGACAAGTTCGGACAAGTTCGGACAAGTTTGGACCAGTTCGGACCAGTTCGGACAAGTTCTTTTCTCAGGAAGTGATACGAGTACGAATCAAAGTGAAATACTGCAAGTACCATCTCCAAATAGACGTAGGTGGAAAAGTGACAAATTTTTCGTTGCTAATGCAAGAGCGAGAATTGAATAGCCTCGGAAATCTCGTCCGGTTGATGATGTTCATCAGCTGATACCCCGAGACACCTCAGCCGACAACCCAAACAAGACCGAACGCTCGTTAACGAGCGATAATTTGTTTTTATACTTTTGGTACTCGTGCGGACGTAGTTTCGTTAGAAATTATAAGTGCGCGTATCACGTGACGCGAACGAGTTATTTTAAACCCAAAGTTTACCGGCCTATTCTCGAATCATTTATTTACGTTTGCCTTCGATCGTGGCCCGTTTCTTCTCACTGAGAAATTGTTGAGTCTTCGATCTCGAGGAGCGGCGGTTAGCTTTTCTTCTTTTTTTTTTAACGGCTGAAAAAAATATCGAAACGAGACCGATCGCCTCGTATATTTTTTCGGCTGTTCCACGATTCGCTCATGATAATCATTCACCAAACGAAAATCATCGAAAAATGAAGAAACGTCAGTCACGAATATCGAGAAACGAACTTTTCTTCTCGTTTTTACAGTGACGTGTAACTTCGATGTGCAACATTGTTACAAGTGGAAAAAGCGAAATGTGGACGCAGTCTTCATCGAAAAGCCTGAACATGGGATGACAAAAGAGATCCGGAGATAATGCACTAGTGCAACACGTAGTGTGAAATCCGTTTCGTACAGTAGCTCACGCTTTATAAAAACGTACATTCTTTTCTCCCGAACAAAAAAACACTTTTATTCACTATTGTTCGTTATTTTGGACGCAAGGTTCATTGTCATTTTTATTCACTACAATTAACGCTTTTTAAAAGATATTTAACTCTCCCAACGATTTTATCTCCCGAGATTGAAAAAAGTAAGTTCGCGCCGACGATACTTTTAGGTTAGAAAAGAAAATACGAAATAATCTGTCTTTCAATAAATATGAATTTTAGTTTGACATTTTTTTGTTTTTTTTGTTTTTTTGTTTTTTTAATTTGAGTTGAATTTAATAAATCGAACGAACAACGAAATGCAATAATATTGTTTGGATATGTTATATTTAATTTGAAAAAACGGTAGTTTTTATAAATATTATTTTAATTAGGTTATTTATTTCGTAGATTCAAATCGACGAGTGACGTCGTCGTCAACTTCGTCAACCCGCGTCAACTTTGATCTCTTTTGTTCGTTTCTTTCAACGACGCGTCCTCACTGTCGCGTCGCGTCCTTTCGTGACGGATCCATTTTTGAAAAATCTTTTATTTGCACTTCGAGACCGAAACTCGGAGTAGCGAAGCCTCGAGCATCTTTTCTCAGTCAATCGTCAAGTGCTTTGTCACGTTAAAAGACACGTAGAAGCCATGTGCAAACAAGAAAATATCTGACTCTTGTACGGCTTCATAAATATTGCTCTTTACTCCTGTCTCTCTCAATTTCTTTTCCATTTCACTCTTCTTCGTACTTGAATCTTTCCTTTTCTTTTTTAACGCATATCGCACTTTCAATCACAAATGTTTTTTCTCTTCTTTTGGTTTAATCTTGTTTTCTTTATAAATATTTTTGGTATTATTTAACGCGTAATACAAATATTGCCAAAGTTGTTGAACATTTGAGGAATTAGTGTTTTCAAATGATAGACGAATAGTTAATGAATCTTAGAATTAATATATTAGAGTTCAGAATTATTCATGGAATAATTATTTGGTTATATTTATAATCAGAAAATTATACTCATATTATTATTATATTCGTATATTTATACGAATTTAATACTATTGATTATGAAGTTTGCAACGTTGAATTCCAACAACAATTATTGTTTTCCAACTTCTCTATTAAACTTTTGTATTTTTCAATTTCTACGAAAATGGATTACATTTTGTTGGGTTCTCATTTAAATATCAAGAATTCGAATCTCAACAAATCGGACAAAAATTTCCAAAAACTCTAAAAATGAGGAAATAAAAAAAATTGATAAACTCAATTTTAAAAAATTGTGAAATAACAAATGTCGTTGCGTTTCAAAATGTTGCAAACTTCGAATCCACCTGTTACGTCAAATATTTAAGTATTTTTGAAACCGTCATAAATAATCGCTTGAAAAATCCAAAAAATCGAAGAACGAAAAATCCGATCGTGAAAAGCTCGTCAGAATTGTTGTATTCTCGTTACGTAGTTTCAGCAGTGATACTCGCGTGTTTTCTTTTTTATTGGAAACTAGTTTGCCAGTGAAACGCGGCGGGGGAAAAAGCTTCCGGAGGGGAACGAGTCGAATCACGATTAGTTTGAGTTCTTGTTGAAATTTCGGTCGATTCTAGTTGGTTGGCGGCTCGATGAACTGGGATAAAATTCACGGCCGTGTCAGGCCTCCTTCCTTATTCATCGGGAATCGACTTCCCCGCCTACGTCTGAGCTTTCGCTTGTCCACCTACTCTCTTCCAACCCCAATGACTGAGTCTTTTGATCTGAAACGACAACCACTCTTCCTTCCTATCTCACTTTGTTACTCTCTCTTTCTCTCCCCCTCTCTCGCCCCTCATTCTCGTTCCCCGTCTAGTTTTTTTCATTATTTTATTATTATTATTATCATTATTTTTATTGTTTTTAATTATCAGTATCGAGATTATTATTATTATTATTATTGTTGTTTTCAGTTAAAATAGTATAAATATTACGATCATTATTATTGTTTTATTCTTATTATTATTATTGTATTATTTTTACTTTTATTCCGTTAAGTGAGTGTTTAATTTTGTTCATGTTTTATATTGCTATCTGTTTTTTTTTGCCCCAAAGTCTATGACAGGGGCATAATAAAAAAATATCATCATCATTATCCCCTCTCGACTTTTCGTTATTTTTATTTTACTTGTTATTATTTTGTAAAATTATTTTTCTTCTACTTCCTAGTTTCCTTTATTACTGTATCGAATGCTTATTTTTATTTTTTATTTTTATTGTTATTATTCTTTCTAGTTACTATTACTGTCACTGATACGTTTGAGATTGTTGTTATTATTATGGTTATATGTACTGAATTATTTTGTATTGTTTTTATATTTTATTTTTACTTGGTTTATCGTTTTTTGCACAAGTGTATACTAGGGCATCATAAACTTATCGTCATCATCATCATCCCCTATTTCTCTCGTTAGTTTTCGTTAATGCTCGTCGATATTAATAAACAAAAATTATTTGATACAAAAAAATAAAAATAATAATAAATTGTTCGATGCAAAATCCAAAATGGTACTTTGTAAATTCAGGTTGAATTTACAAAGTACCATTTTGGGAAATAATGAGGAAAAAATCATTTGAAATAAAAAAATAAAAGAAAATAATAAATCGAAAACAAGTGATTTCATTGGGTTCGATGCAAAATTCAATCCCATCTGGAAATTTGATATATTACTTTCACGGTGTAAAGTAGAGACGATGCTGAAGTATAGTTGATCTCATTTGCAGTATCGCATTTACCGTCATTCGATATACCGCACGAAAACCATCGCCTTTCGAAAAATTAAATAATTCATTTGTAATCCCTGGATATGAAATTCATAAAATCCCATTAAATTAAATTAAATTATTCGGATACGCAAAGTCGTGATTCCAGAATATCGCGATTGTTACCAAAGGGCCATCCCCACTGTCAAAAAAAAAAAAAAAAACGCACACATGACAGTTAATCGGAGCTGGGAGCTCTCCCTGAAAATGTTTACCCACACTTTGTATATTACTTCATTATTTCAGAGTCTCATATTTTTTGAACGTACATCTGTACCTTTTCGAAAAGGTGACAAGATAAGGGAGTTATTGACATAATTCGTATGCAACGTACGTTACTTCGTTTTTTTTTTTAAATTGTTGCTTCTGCAGATGAAATAAACTTTTTTTTCAACGTGGCCTGTGATTTGACGTAATATAGTTTTTATTTAAAATTGAAAGAATTTTAGTCAAAATTGTTATTTATTTGAAAACTATTCGTTTTCGTATAATCACCTTTCTCACTGGAAATTTTAAGAATTAACTGAATGACTTCAGTTAATTTCTTAAAAGGAATTAATTCCTCAATTAATTTCTTAATATAAATTAATTCCTCAATTGATTCCTTAACAAGAATTAATGAAGGAATTAATACCTTTTAAGAAATTAATTCCTCAATAAATATCTTAATATAAATTAATTCCCCAATTGATTCCTTAACAAGAATTAATTAAGGAATTAATACCTTTTAAGAAATGAATTCCTCAATGAATTCCTTTTGAGAAATTAATTTCTCAATTAATTCCTTTCGAGAGATTAATTCCTCAATTAATTTCTTAATATAAATTAATTCCCCAATTGATTCCTTAACAAGAATTAATTAAGGAATTAATACCTTTTAAGAAATTGATTCCTCAATTAATTCCTCAAAACGAATTTATCATATTTATCATATTTCCAGTCACCCTGTGTATTAAAAATTGTCAAATAAAAATGAAAGTCCATTAGTTGCTAAATCAAACAGTACGATTATCGAGAAAAGATCGCAATGAAGTTTGATTTGAAAACGACTTGTTTTATTGGCAGTTGGGGGTAATTTGTTCCTGTATGACATTGGAGGATGATCAGCTGTTCCTCTTTTAAACGGTTGCAATACGCTGCCTCAAAGAGCTGTCATTCTGATTTTCAAATATTGAAACGTATTATTCTTGGCCAATAATTAATAGACATTTTCTTCATCCAGAATGATCACCCCGTCTCAAACCTTAATTAATCAGCCCGTTAGAAAAAAAAATGTATTTTTCGAGTCCTTTGAAATTCTGCAAAGCCGAGAAATTTTTATTGCTCGCTCGTGCGTTTCGATGCGGTAAGTTTTATCAGCATTTGTTTTATACGTCGCGACAAACATTGAATTTTTAATAACACTCGAAGCGTTTAATTATCCCTGTTGTAATTATCGTCGGTTCCCTCGGGAGCACGGAGTAAGAAAATTCTGTATGACTCGGCTGCTCGTTTCGTCGTTTCTTTTTCTTCGCGTCTACTTTTTAGCCGTTTTACGAGTGCTGTTACTGACAGCTCGCTCATTTCATTTCCGGTCACGATAATCGATCCCGATTTTCAATACTTTTAATCGGGAAAATGACAGGAATAATTACTGTCGTAGGTCACCCTCAACGCGAATTTACTGTCCTTTTTTTATCGATTGTTTAAAAATTCAACCCAAATTTATTCAAAACACCAAAAATCATTTAACCAAAATTGTTGAACAATCCGAAATGATATAACTCAAATTATTAAACAAGCCAAAAATGTCGGGCTGGTTTAATAATTGTTCGGTGTTGTTAATTTCATTCAACCTAAATTATTAAAGAATGTTAACATTTTTGCTGTTTTAATAATTTAACCCACAATTATTTAACACAATTCTTTGAACAAGTCAAATAAATGTTGGCGTTGTTTTATAATTGTTTGGGATTGTTGAAATAATATAACCGAAATTATTAAAGAACCCAAAAAATGTTTGGCTCTAATAATTTAACAAAAAATTATTAAACAACAACAAAAATGTTTGGGTTTAATAATTTAACAAAAAATTAATAAACAACAAAAAAAATGTTTGGCTCTAATAATTTAACAAAAAAATATTAAACAACAACAACAACAAAAAATGTTTGGGTTTAATAATTGAATTAAAAGATAATTAATTTTTTAATTATTTTTTATTAAAATTTATAAAAATTTTTTATTAAAATTAATTATTAATTAAAAAATTATTAAACAACAACAAAAATGTTTGGGTCCAATAATTTAACAAAAAAATATTAAACAACGAAAAAAATATTTGTGTCTTGTAATTAAACCAAAAATGATTAAACAACCGAAAAAAATCTTGAAGTTGTTTAATAATTTTTGTTGTTACGGGTTAGGTCACGTTACGTTCGAATAAAATGTTCCCGTTGAAATTAACCTCCATCTATCGTAAAGTTTTTTCGTTTTGCATTCCCATTTGATATACCGATGAGACCGGATTTTTTTATTTCCATAAAACATGTTGACTCGGATGCAAGTTTAACTTTTTTATTTATTCTGAAAACTCGTTTGAATTTTCCGCGCATGATAAATAATGCACGATATTGATCGCTCGAGACCGTAGAAATACGCGTTCGCAAACAACAAATCGTATCAGTCTGAGTCTCGATACCAGATATTCCGTATGAATGTTGGACCTTCGAGTCTTTCAACCTCACGTCGCGGACCATTGCCGATGTACCTTCCTCCCTCCACGGAGACCCTTGTATCGTTTCTTCCTTCAATTTCGATGCGTATTTTCACCAAACCCTGCGAGTGTGAAAAATGGACGAGAACGATAATTCAAAAGCTCCCAAATTTCGTTTAACAACGGACTTTGTCCACTAACGTGTTATGCCAAATTACATTTTTTTTTAATCAAAAGTATCTCCTAATCTTTGATTTTTATTTATCAAAATTTCATCAATTTTATAAATATATATATTTGTATTAACTATAAAAATAGAAATAAAAAAGTATTTATATTTCTTAAAAAATAATTGTTTGTTCGGCTTCAATTTTTTTGTCACAAGCGATCGAATACAAATATTCACGATTATTTTAGTCAATGCCATCAAATCTCTCTTCAATTTCATTAAAATTTTGTTTAAAACAAAATTCCAAAAATGTATAACAAATACCGCAAAGTTTATTAAATTGTATTATTCACTAAACGTTTTTTCCCCTACTTAATGAATAAATGGAAGCAATTATTTTTAATTGGTATTTTTCGAGAACAAATTATTCACATTTATTTATATTTAATACATTTAATAAATGTAATAATTTACGTTCATATAAAAAAAAAAATGAATAAAAAAAATAAAACAAAATTAAAATAAATTTAAATACATAAAAATAAATATCAATTTGTTTTTTAACTAACTAAACAAGTGTAAATAATTATCTACTAATAAATACCAATTAAAAAGTATTTTTCCCATTTATTCATTATTGACATAAAAAAATGAATGAACAACTGGAGAAAATACAAACAAACAAAATGAACAAAATACAAATATATTGATTATTTGTATAAATAAAGTAATCAGTACAAAACCACAGCGGTAACGTTATACGAGAGGAATATTTATAAAAAATGAATAAACAATGCGATTGACCCGATCGTCAATAAAAACTTAAACGTGAATATAATTTTTCACGTTTAATTTAATCATGTATATTCATCATGAATTTATAATGAATGTTTTCGAGGAGTTTCCCTATGACCGGACGTCGGTCATTCGTACCGTTCGTTAGCACGTAGCTCGCATTAGCGTCCGAATCGCGTGTCCGCGAACCGTTTCTCGATTGCCCAGACGTACCTTTCCTACAGCCCCGTCCTGACCCTCCAAGTACGGGCCCCCCCCCCCCCCCCCCCCCATCTTTTCCCTTATTTCTTCATCAAGGGGAATACCACCGTTTCTCGTTTCCCTCGTACCAGTCCAAACTGCGACACACTCTGTAATAAATAACGAGGAAATGCACGAGCCACCCCGTTTACTGTATCGTCCAAAACCTGGATTCGTATACGCTTTCGGTTTTTATCATCGCTCGATACTTCTCGTTACTTCAATTCTCCACTCTCGTACGATTGTGTCTACGACCAGAATTCACTCGAGGACTCGAACAAATCATTCTTTATTTTATATGCAGCCTGATAAATATTAAACCGGACGAACCGAGGTGATTCCAAAATTTAATAGTTTTTATGGGATTTAAGTTCTCAAGGTTGGGAATCGAACGAAATTTTTTTTTCTTTTTTATATATAGATTTTTTGTAATAAATTATTTTTTTATATATATTTTTTTTTGTGAGTTGGAAAAGGATTATTGTTTTTTTTTTTACTTAAAAAATTCAATAAAATGTCGTTTCTTTTGATAAAATAAAATTCTTTATTTTATATGCAGCCTGATAAATATTAATCCGGACGAACCGAGGTGATTCCAAAATTTAAAAGTTTTTATGGGATTTAAGTTCCCAAGGTTGGGAATCGAACGAAATTTTTTTTTCTTTTTTATATGTAGATTTTTTTAAATAAATTATATTTTTATATATATTTTTTTTTTGTGAGTTGGAAAAGGATTATTGTTTTTTTTTTTACTTAAAAAATTCAATAAAATGTCGATTCTTTTGATAAAATAAAATTCTTGAAGCTTTCAGGGTTGGGGTCGAACGAAAATTATTTTTCTTTATCTCGTTTTTTTTAGATGAATCTTTCGACACTAAAATTTCGTGAGAAATTTAATTTGTAAATACAATTTAAATTGAAATTTTATAGTGAAATTTAAATATGAAATTTTATAGTGAAATTTTATAGTGAATTCTAAATCTTCTTTACAATAAAAAAAACTTTCATTGTAAAAAAGATTTTTTTGCAGTATAAATAACATCGCTTTTTGTTTCGAATGAAACAAATTTTTAATACTTTCTCAAGTCCAGTTTATAATTCTGGAATACAAATTTTGAAAGGAACCAACGAAATAGGTAGAATAATAAAAACGACGAAAATTCAATGAATAAGTTTTAAGCTTTTTGATATATTTTTTTAATGGCAAGAAAGAAGAAATTTTTTTCAAATTCAAGAAACGTTGTGTACAATTTTTGAACGAATGTATAGTGCGTAAATAAATGTCAATCAAACTGTCGTCGTAGTACAAATTGTTAGCGAGAATTCTGTTAAAATTAGCCATTGAATTCTTGTGCTCGGTACGTTTCAAATATAATCCCAATTGTTTGCCATTCGCATTCCATTCGCGTCGCAAACAACGCTCATCCTGTTTACTCCGGAGATTTGAATAGAGAATTTCCCCGAAGGATTTCTCATCCATGTCGGGACAATATCCGAAAACTTACAAATTCATAGCAGCTTTTCAAAGGATTCGTCTCGATTAGCTTTTCCAGAAGTAACCTTCTTTTCTTCCGGGATCAAAGTTTTTCAATTATCAAAGAAATGTCTGTTCGCATTGTTTCTCGAAATCGGTATCCGTTATGCCAGGCAAGTACAAAGGATTATTACAAAATACTGATTTTTGCTAATTTAACATCATTCTGAAATGTAAATATCGATTTTTGCAAAATTGACCCCGTTTTGAAATATAAATATTGATTTTTGCAAATTTCAATTGATTTTGAAATTCAAACTTTGATTTTTGCAAATTTCACATCATTTCGAAATGTAAATATTGATTTTTGCAAATTTAAGATAATTTTGAAATTCAAACGTTGGTTTTTGCAAATTTGACATTATTTCGAAATGTAAATATTGATTTTTGCAAATTTCACATCATTTCGAAATGTAAATATTGATTTTAACAAATTAAAAATAATTTTGAAATTCGAACAACGATTTTCGAAAATTATACATCGTTTTGAAATGCAAATATTGAGTTTTGGAAAAGTTGCAATATTAACGTCATTTTAAAATATAAATATTGACATTTCCAAATTCATAATAATTTTTCAATTCAACCATCGATTTTTGCAAATTGAACATTATTTTGAAACGTGAATATTAATTTCTACAAATGAAAAATAATTGTTCGATTCAAACGTCGATTATTACAAATCCGACATTACTATAAAAAATAAATATTAATTTTCGCAAACTCACCACGATTCCCCAAAAAATTATTGATTTTAGCTGAATCTCAACATCAGGTCAACATCGAAACATCGCATTTTCTGATTATTCAAAATTCACCACCAAATATCAAAACCGTATGAAATTTCCAACAAACTCTAACATTTCGAATTCTTCGGTTCCCCGAAAGATCTTCCATCTTGTTCCAGCTTCGTTTATACTTAAAAAAAAAAAATGACGTTTCGTTTGATCCCGTGTATGTGGACGAAGAGTTCTGTAACGCATTATACATGATAATTATTCAAATAGTAATGGAGTCAGAGAGGATTCCATGGCCGCAGTATCAATCCATTTCTGTAGGTCGGAGATGGAAGTTGTCTTATCCAGTCGAGGTATCAGGACGAGGTAAAGTGAGAGAGGTCGAGGAATGCATTCGAAAGGCAAGGCTCCGTGGGCAAATAGATACGCTTATTCCACCGATGGGTTTCTATTCCCCTCCCTCCTCCCCCCCCCCCCCCCTCCCCCCCCCCCCCCCCCCCCCCCCCCCCCCCCCCCCCGCCGGTCGCCATCTTTTTCTCTCTCTATTCCAGTTGCCGTTCGAGCTTTCCTCTCTCTCTCTCTCTCTCTCTCTCTCTCTCGAATGAGACACTGAATCCTCAAGACATACGAGTGCAATTTATCGCTCGCTCTCGGGGAAGTAATCATCCAAGATCGCGATCGAGAACATGACTCGTCCCAGTCGAGCCATTTACACGATTTACCCGTCTAATTTATATCACGAATACGAAAGAATATCTTTTCGCTTGGTTACGTAAAATCAGAGCTGCATCGGACGCTGCTTTTCGATTTTTAAAGATTTTTATTTTTTTTTTTTTTTTTTTTTTTTATGGTATTTTTAATATTCCAAGTTTTGGGACGAGGTTTGAGAAAAGGTGTAGGAAATTGAAGCGAAAGTGAAGCTTGTACGTTTCTTGAGTACCGGCTGGAAACATCGAAATTAAATACGGTTTAATCAGCTTGATTTTTTTTTTTTTCCTCGAACGAAATATTTTTATAATTTTCTTTTTTCTTTTTTGATTGGTTTCGCTTTTTAGATATTTATGGATTTTTTTTTTGGGATTGTTATTCGTGGTTTGTTAGCGAGAGTGGAATAATTAATGAGAGATTTTTAAAATTAATTTTATGAAGATAAAATCGAGACATTGGAAATGAGTTTTGTGGAAATAAAGTTCAGAAGTTGGAATAGAATTTTGTAATAATAGAATTTTGTAATAATGCAGAAATTGGGGAAGAATTTTTTAAAAATAAAATGCAGAAATCGGCGAGGAATTTTTTGGAAAATAAATTTCGGATATTTTTTCTTATCAGCACAATGATTCTTTTTTCATCGGTGGCTACGTACGCCAGACGTTACAAAAAGAATAAAGTCTCGTTGCTGAAAATTCAAGCAAAAACGTGTCAAAAAAGAGATTGGCTGGTCGCTCATGAATTCCAATGAGGGACTCGTGGTTTCGTAAAAAGGAATTTTTTTTTAATGTTTGTGTTAATTTCGAAAAAAAATGTCAAGGAAACATCAATTTTTGTCAACGCGGTTCAATTTACATATATATATATTTCACCTCGCCAATTTTAGCTTCTGGATTTCGACTTCCATTTCGAGAGATTTTAATTGCTGACATTCGTCGCCACCGAGTTTTATTGAAAAAAATTAATTTGCCGGACGGTCTCTGTTTGCCTATCCGTCTATTCGTTCCTCTTGCTTACACTCTCCCCATTTTCCTTCGCCAATAAACGCTGTCCACTTCGGTCCGTTTTCAAAATCGTTGCGAATCATCAAGTTGAAGTTTACATCGTTGGAACGAAAAGAACATTATTTTTCATTTTATAATCGATATTGTTCAAAAATATCGATTCATAATTAATACTTTTCAAAAATCCAATTCCTAATTAATATTTTTGGAAAACCCGATTCATGATTAATATTTTTCAAAAATTATTTTTGAAATATTTCTCGACAATATCAATCCATAATTAATACTTTTCGAAAATGTAAATCATAATCAATCTTTCCTCAAAACCCAATTCATGATTAACGTTGTTCAAAAATCCAAACCAATAATTAATATTTTTCGAAAATCCAATTGATAATTAATATTTTTCAAAAATCCAAAAGATTATTAATATCTTTCAGAAATCCAATTGATAATTAATACTTTTCGAAAATCCAATTTACGATTAAAACTTTAAAAAAAATCCAATTCATAATTCATATTTTTTCAAAGCCCTTAAATAAATGACTCAAGTAAACAAAATGATAAACAGACAAAAAAAAAATGTCCTGTCTCTCAACGAAGTAAATATGAACGCAATTGTAAATGAACGAATCCACAGTGATCGGAAAGAGTTACAGGAAGATGGTGAGGTGATGAGACCAAGTAAAATCTATAAATCTATTGGGTGTTTCAATGAAAAAAAAAAAAAAAGAAAAGATGCGCAGAATGCAACGTATCATCAGATGCAAACGAACTTTATCTGTGTCGTGGGATTTCTATATCCTTGTCGATGGAAGTCTTCAAGTACAGCGACGTATCGAAAATGGAAGAGTTTTCGAAAATGGATCGGTTTTTACGATCGTGTTATTTGGGCTGTGAATTTGTCTACTTCTGCGTGTCATTGTGAAATCCTTCGGGTTCTCGCGTGTCATCGAGTCAATCGAGAAAAATACGTACTCGTGACAACAAGAACTTACGAGTTTACGAATCCGTTGAAAACTTGGTCAGGTTCTCATATCTCGAAAAAAAAAAAAAAAAAAAAATAGAAAAAGGTTAAACGTGGAAATCATACGGATTGTAACAACTCGCTTATAAACGTACATCTCCCTGGCCACCTTCAAAAATCGCCAACCGAGGTAACAAGATCACTCCAAGTTTTTTTTTTTTTCCCACTTTCGGATACGAAGATCGTTTCATTCCGAAATACAAATACGTGAGAAGCTTACGGTATCGGACAGAGTCTTTTTGCTTGTTAAGAAAAACTTGCCTCCTTCGGTTCATACTTGGATCGATATGGCGAGTGTTGAGTACTTTTGTGGTTTCGATGCTTTATTTTCTATTTCGTTTCAACTAGGGTTGATGATGATGATCCATTTTCAAAAATAGAGTTGACCTTCGGTTCGAACCTCCATTTTCGAAGGTTCTCATTTTATCCTCCATGATGTATCGTTTCTCGAAGCTTCGGATGAATTCCACTGTTGTTTTGTAGATCGCGATCTTTCAGCATGGCCAACGGCTCGTTTCGCACATCCCCTGCTCAAATGGGAAATAAATATATCCCCGACGTAATCGAGCATTCCTGATGTCCCGACGGAGAATGGAGAGGAAACTTTTATTTTTGGGGGCTCTAAACTCGTGACAAAGTTATTCCAAATGTAAACTCCTTGTTCCTTTACAAGAATTGATGAATTCTCGAAATATTTCGATAAAAAAAAAGAACAATAGGTTTTTTCCTATTTTTTTCTGGTATCGAACATATCTGGAAATAATCGTAATGCTTTTTTGAGGGAAGATTTATAAAATTGACTCTTAAAAAGGAGATTTTTCAATTTTTATTTTGAAAAAAGTAATTGCCATTGATAAATGTAAAATAAAAAATCAAATGGAATGTCAATACTCAATTTATATTCCTAATGATTTTTTATTTTAGATTTTTCAATGGCGATTACTTTATTCAAAATGATAATTGAATAATCTCCTTTTTAAGAGTCAATTTTATAAATCTTCCCTCAAAAAAGCATTACGATTATTTACAGATATGTTCGATATCAGAAAAAAAATGATTAGGAATGTTAATTGAGTATTGAGATTCCATTTGATTTTTTATTTTACATTTTTCAGTGGCAATTACTTTATTCAAAATGAAAATTGAAAAATCTCCTTTTTGACAGTCAATTTTATAAATCTTCTCTCAAAAAGGCATTACGATTATTTCCAGATATGTTCGATATCAGAAAAAAGAATTATTAGGAATGTCAATTGAGTATTGAGATTCCATTTGATTTTTTATTTTACATTTTTCAATGGCAATTACTTTATTCAAAATGAAAATTGAAAAATCTCCTTTTTGACAGTCAATTTTATAAATCTTCCCTCAAAAATACATTGCGATTATTTCCAGATATGTTCGATATCAGAAAAAAAAGGAAAAAAGCTATTGTTCTTTTTTGTACTTCGATCATTGAAACTCATTTTTGATGACAGGCGACAATTTCTTGAAGTTTGTTCGAAGATGAAAGTTTGCGCAATAGAAAAGGGTACCATTAGCACTTAAAGTACGTATAAGCCTACAAGTTTATCATTAATGCATTAACGAACCGTTCTCAGTGCATCGACGACAGAGTTCCGGCTCCTGAAGAAAGGGAAAACTTTTTCTATTAACGAACTTCAGACTCCCGGACATCAGTCACGCCAGAGACGAAACTTTGAGCTCTATGCTCAATTAGTTTACAGATGACGCTGGCCCCCCTTTTTTCACATGCAAACAAATTTTGTGATGAAACCATGAGTCGAAGTAAAGTTGTTTTTTTTTTTACCTAGACGATCAGCTGATTCGATTTTTGGGGACTCGTCGGAAAATGCCGACCTAAGCTGGAAAATTCTGTCGCATCCAACTTGGCACTTTCCGACTATCACTTTTTTTTGTCGTTTCAACATTTTTTGAAGGGCGACAAATAAAAAATCCGCGCAAATGGGAGTCGGATTCGCCCACTCAGGGTTTCGTACAAATTTGTACATGTTATAAATAGTTCGGGAATCGAGTCTTGCAGTTTTTTAACGATTTAATTACAAATGGTAATTTTCCAAAAGTGAAAAATTCCTAAATCTAAACTGGGATTAAGAATTTTTTTAAAAAACGTAATTTCCTAAAAGAGAAAAATTTCGAAATGTAAATTGTAGTTAAGAATATTTTCGATAAATATAATTTCTTTAAAACAAGAAATTCCCAAATAATAAATATGTAGTTCAGGAATTTCGAATTCCTAAAGCCGTAATTTCGTAAAAGTGCAAAATTCCTAAATTTAAACTGGAGTTAAGAATATTGAAACAAAAAAAATGAAATTTCATAATAATGAAAAATTCCGAAACGAGAAATAGTTCAAAAATCAAGTCTCGCGGTTCTTTCCAAATTTTTCGGGAATTCACTTTCCAAAACATATAATTGAATATAAGAAATTGTGATAAAACAAATAGCTCGGTACAAAGTTTTCGAAAAGTTAGCTTAATTAAATCTCCAAACAATTGCAATTGATTACGAAGTTGATTCTCGTGACTGGTCGTTGTTTGTTTTACCGAGGGTGGTTTAATGGACTTCCCGAAGAATGCGGTGTCCCTTAAGCCGGTTCGGACTCTTTTTCTTTAACTTATTTCGATCTAGACAGCGCTGAGTTCATACGCTCTTTTGATAAAGTACTCGAGCAACCTTAGCGAGCTTACGTCTCCTATATCCACTCGTCTTGTCCGCGAGTTTGAGAGTCCTGTCGTGCCTTCTCGTATTTACACACCGGTGGCCCAGAGAATGAGGATCGATGTGCGAAACTCAATAAACAAACTTGCCAGGATGGTCACGAAGGGTTTGACAAATGGCGACCATCGTAAAAGCAAAGTTACCGCGAATTAAAAGATCAAAGCGATTCAGCCAAAGTTTCGTCGAATCGTATCCATTGGGACGTTCAATTTTCGCTGTGAAAGAATAATCAGCATTTTAATAAGTATTTATTTTTGGGTCATCTTTGAAAATTCGATAGTTCGAGGTTTCTAATGAGATAATTAAAATGACATTTTATGAGCAAAGTTCATTACATTTTTTATTTATTATATTTAGTCAATTACTTTAAATTTATTTACTTTATTAATTTAAAGCGTTTATTGTAAGTAATTAATTAACTAGTAAGTTATTAATTAGCTCTGCGGTTAGAAATGAATTAGCGACTTACTAGTTAATTAATTAACTGGGGATTGCGAATTTCTATTTGAATTTTTATTTGATTCTATTTAATTTAATTAATTATATTTAATAGAATTTTATTATTCATATTATTTAATTCTATTTAATGAAAAAATTTCTATTAATAATTGTATTTTATTCTATATAACTCCATTTAATTTTATTTTATTTACTTGAATATTTGACTTATTTGAATAGATGTCCAACCGGATCGAATCCGGTGATGCAATCGCGCATTCACGATCGGTCAACTCGATCGCAGCGCCTTCTAGGTTCGCCATTAGATCTCCACGGAAATGCGTGCTCGGGATCATACGGGATCGGATACTCGATACACCAATTTATTTTCTGGAGCAATTGATGTTCCTTCTTTGGTTACTGGGTGCGTCAACTTCATTGACAGTTACGAAACGACGTTTTCATTTACAGTTACGAGATTTCGATACACGTCACGGTAGCGCATCTCTCACACACGAGGATCGTACGCGAAGTTTTTTCTCATGCCGATGAATAATTCGATTTTTTATTCTTAATTATTTTTGCGAAGATGATACTCCGAATTTTATCGAAATGCAGAAAAAAATACAATTCACTTTTCATTCGTCGAAGAATAAAGTACGTTCAAGCCTACTTTGAGAAGTATTTAATTTTATATTTTTTAAAAATTGCCGGATTTCGTTGATTTTTGAAACTCACTTTGAAAAGTATTTAATTTTATATTTAAAAAAATTACCAGAGTTCGTTGATTTTTTAAACTCACTTTGAGAAGTATTTAATTTTATATTTAAAAAAAAATGTTACATAAAAATAAAAAATCGCCAAAGTTTGTGAATTTTTGAAATCCACTTTGAAATTTTATATCGAAATAAAAGATCGTCGATGTTCATGTATTTTTGAAGCCCACTTTGAAGACTATTCAATTTTATATCGAAATAGAAAAAAATTTGCCCAAGTTCGTTGATTTTTGAAACTGACTTTGAAAAGTATTAAATTTTATATTAAAAAAAAAAAATGTTACATAAAAATAAAAAATCGCCAAAGTTTGTGAATTTTTGAAATCCACTTTGAAAAGTATTCAATTTTATATCGAAACAAAAAATCGTCGATGTTCGTGGATTTTTGAAGCCCACTTCGAAAAGTCTTCAATTTTATATCGAAATAGAACAAAAATTGTCCAAGTTCGTGGATTTTTGAAACTCACTTTGAAAAGTATTAAATTTGATATAAAAATAATAAAAATTGTTGATGTTCGTGGATTTTTGACGCGTCAGAACCTCTTCGGGTAACGAGGGATTCACATCGGGAATAGAGTCTTTTCGACAATGCGGGGCTAGTTTTGAATGACCCATCACGTTTTTCTCTCCAGCATCGCGCAATGGGAATTGAGTATTCAATACGCGCTTGCGATGCGGAGATCGTTCCGGAAACTATACATCGTTCTTTCGGCGAAACGTTTTCTGATATCTCCACTTTTACTGAGTATTTTCCATACCGATGCATCGTTCGGTGTCCGCGAAAAGTACGAATATCATAGTTCAGCGAGCTCCGCGGTGTGGAGTGAAACGTCGAGCATACTAAATTTCTCGCTTAAAAGTGCACTTGACGAGTATACGCTTTGATATACCAACTGACACATACCTGTCAACGTCACACGTTTTACGTCAGATTTTGCAGGCTCGTAAAATTTTATCGTCCCGAACGCAACGATACGTGTTATAAAGGTGATCCAGTCGAGAGTCTGGATATCGGGGTGAACTCGCGAGATGAATATCCCTCGATAAGTAATATTGCTTCCGCTAGGGAAATATAGTAGGGCATTGCAGTTACAATTTTAAGCGAAGCACTTTCATTTTCGCCGCATTTACGAGCCTTCAAGGGTATTACCAAAACCCCACCGTCCACTTACAAATTTCCAAATCACTATTCTCTGAAACGAATGAACCAATCGGTACGAAATTTCTTGTGTCCATTCAGGACGATGGCACCGAGGTCCCTCCAGTCGTTGTTTTTCATAAAAATGTTTTGTCCTTGAGAAATCGCGACGAACAACCGAGAACACGGTGGAATTGAAAAATGTTTTTTATTATGAATATGTAGAATTGAAAAATGATTTTTATTATGGACATGTAGAATTGAAAAATGATTTTAATTATGGATATGTAGAATTGAAAAATGATTTTTATAATGGACATGTAGAATTGAAAAGTGATTTTAATTATGGACATGTAGAATTGAAAAGTGATTTTAATAATGGACATGTAGAATTGAAAAATGATTTTAATTATGGACATGTAGAATTGAAAAATGATTTTAATT
>JAPYZI010003626.1:0-16953 GCA_030523105.1 Ophioninae sp. A BG-2022a | reverse complement strand
CTATCATATTCTCCTAATAGAAATCGAGTTTTCACGTCCAAAATCCCAAATTTCGACTTTGCGTTGAAAAATTGCTTTTCGTATCAGGATAACATGAGTCGTGAAGAGGTCGTCGACTTTTACCGTTAAAAGCGGGAAATTTAAAATTCCAAGATTTGACGTTCAAAATTCGAAATTCGCATGAAAGCGACGAGCAACGGGGAACGATTCGAAAACATGTCCGCTTTTATCAGAAGAGCAAAAGTACCGCAGGGTTAGCTGAGCAATGTTGCAGCGTGTACCTCCGCGGTACTTTTGCTCTCCTGATACCAACCAAGATTTCCAATGCCGAAATTGACAACGCGATATTGATACGCTCGTTAAAAATTGATTGTTTTATTTTTAAATAAATAATAAAACAGTTATATCCATGAAAATTGTTTATTGTATTTAATTTTATATACAAATTGTTTACAAGTATATATAATTGTTTTATATATGTTTGTTTGGCTTAAAAATATATATTAACAAATATATATTAACAATATGCATAATTGTTTAAGATATATTTGTTTATTAAAAAATCCAATTGTTTACAACAATACAATTATGACAATTATGACAATTATGACAACGCGAGAATTGCGCAATCAATGTTGTCAATTGACAGTATTCGTAGTTTGGTGTACAATAAAATGATGCGGTATTCAGGTTCGCAGATAATTATAATAAGGCAAAAGGAGCGGACAAATTAATAAAAATAAATAAATTACGAACGACGGGAGGGGTGGAGGACATTGAGACAGTTTGTTTCCTGCTCCGAAGCTTCTAAGATCGGTGTCCACAAAAAATGGGGACAAAGTGTCCAACAATTCGCTCGTAAGTTTCATTTCAAAACAACCGGCCTATAAATTATAGCGGGATAAAAAGAAGAGACGAAGTGCACTCGAGTCGGTCGCGGGACTCTTCCGCGCGCGTCCTCGCCTCACGCGCAATCGGTCGCACGTGACGCGCCGTCGCAGAAATGTTGAGTAGTTCCCGCGGCAGGTGTCGGTCCCGTGGCGTCGCCACTTCTCGATGTCTCTCGCGGCCGCCGAAGGCGCTAAACGCTGGACCGAGCGGTCGCTCGCACATGACGTTGCAATTATCAGTTCCAGCCAGCGACATCCATGACGGAAAATACCGCGTCGTGTCTTGCACGAGACACTTGTGGCTGAGATTCACGAAAGGGACAGAGACAGAGTGAGAGAGAGAGCGGGAGAGAGGCTCCGCTGAATCACGGGACGTTTTCGCAGCACTGCTGAAAGTTGACAGAAAAAAGAATGTACAGAATTGTAGGGGTTGGTCATCAATAGAATTTCGCTGGACAGCGCTGCGTGTGCGCGTGCGCGCGCGTTCACGGGAGAAACAATTTTACGGCATGTAATTCCTGAAAGACGATATTCCGTGCACGAAGTCGAAGGCGCGTGCTGCTATCCACGTTACCAAGAGAGAGCGAGAGAGAGCACGAAAAAGTAGCACTCTCTCCATCTCGAATTCTTGCTCTTCACTTTATTTCTCGATTTTCTCGTTTTCCTAACCTCACTCGTGGTTTTTATCGCGGCACGCACGAGGACGAGGCGAACTCTACGGACCTCTTGAGCGTTACCCCATTATTCCTCTCGTGTAAGCGGATTCCCGGATCCTCGGAAAAATAAAAATGTGAAGCGGGCGCGAGGGCAAATAAAACAAGAAACGGAGAAAGGGAGTATAGAGATAAAGAAACAAAGAGTCCGAGAAGGAGAGAGTGATATATATATATGCACATATGTATATACATGTAGAGGGCGCCCAGCGATTTATTTACTTATCGACACGAGGGAAAATCGCGAGATATTCTCTCCCCACATGAAGAGCGCTCTATGCACGCGTGCGGGATCCCCGTCCCGTGGTCTACGGATAAAGAGAAGAACGCGAAAGACTGAGAATAAGGAAAAAGGGAAAAATGAGAAGAAAAAACACCAACCTTCCATGTGTTCAAACGTGTACGTTCTATCTCTCTCACTCTGTACAGTGAGGCCTCGATTTTTTCCACTCCGCCGTGGTTTTCAAAATCCGAAGATTCTCATGCAACTGGGTCAGCGGCGAATTATATGCAACGAAAAAAGAATTGCTGATCAGAAAGGTTACAAACACACTTGCAATCACAAACGTTATTTTTAATGCTGCATCGTATAATTATTCACATTGCCAATTTCCAGGAAGTACAAAAAACAATTTAATATTCAATTTTACATATACATATAGTTAATAGAGTGACCATTGTTCCTAATAATTAGAGCTGAGAAAGTTGATAATGTTTAATCGTTCAAAATTTGCGATTCGAAAATGTCAGTCATCTTTCTCGTACACACAAGTGTCACGCGGTACAGATTTTACGCCGCTTCAACCGAACTAATAAGTTTTCGTATGCGCATGCGCTCTTAACATTTGTCAGCCCTCACAGTATCAAACCACACTTCTCGTCACGATATTTTGACCGTTTCCTCGAAACGATAGAAAATCGAGGTCTGACTGTACGTGTGGGCCGCACGAGGCTCTCGGTGTGGATCCGCAATCGTTGCGGATCGGCAAACCGGGGATCAAAGGTGTCGCGTACCCATACGCGGCTATATACCAGCGAGAGATGCACACGTGCAATTGCAAGACGAGCGAGAATGGCTAACCCCTGCCCACCTGGTTCTCTCTTTCTTTCTCCCTCCCTCTGTTTCTCTTAGAGACTCGTATAACAGCCACTCTATTCCCTCATTCCCTCGTACGTCCACCTCCGTCTTCTCCTCGCCAACGACACTTCCGATTTATTGACATTCCTGGCGATATTATCGACGAGAAGAGGATCATGGACTTGGTGTGTATACAGACGCGCGCACGAACAGTCACGGGACAATAATAATAACTCCGTATACGTCTGTCACGAATCGCCTTTGACTCGGACCTCATATCCGAACGAGTATTGGCCGCGGGCATCCCGGCAAACTTTTCATCTCATCACCGCGACAACGAGGGAGCAAAATCGTTAAAATTCTCGCGGTTGACGCTGCCGGCTCGCGAAATGACTTTTTCTTTATATTTTTACCTCTGACCGAATGACACTTCGACTTTAAAGATGGCGGTAATTCTGTACTTCAGCGGCTTTTCGAAAAATGGTCGCCGATTATTTTGCCAAAGTTAGGTTAGGTCGAACTCGAAGACATCGAGATATCGATCTTCGAAATGAAGTTTGCCGTTTCAAGAAAAAGAAAAAATCGTTTACGCTGCATCAACGATATAATTTCCAAAGAACGTTTCGTTCATTAAGATTCGTCCCGATTCTCGTCTTTCTATCCTTTGCGTGGGAACTTTGCATTGTTGGGTGGGACCGGGACCTTTTGACCCTCCGCGGATCCATTACTTTTATTATTGTCATTATTATTATAGATGTATATATTAGATCAAGCCCTACGTCGAGAAGGGATACTCAAGGGCTTCGAGGTTGCATAATAGGTCCACTACGCCTACTCAACCTCCTCTCAGCCATCTCTCTCTCTCTCCCTCTCTTTGGATCTTTCTCCCCTATGCAAAACTTGATGGTGTCGCCACCTGGCTGAACTAATTTATTATACTCAACCGATCATCTCCGGCGTGCGCACGAGGCTCGCATATACATAGCGAGGTAAACGCGTAGCTCGAGAGATACGTCGCCTCGCCTATTTGTGTATAACGAGTTCGCGTACAAATTTAAACACGCACACGCGTTTATTCGCGCGTGTACGTAAGCTCATAGCAGCGGCCGCACAATGAGGATGTCCTCTCGGATTTTGTTCCTCCTCTTCCGCTGTATCTGCATCTTCCTGTTTAAGCCTCTCCCTTTTTATCTCTATCGCTTTTTATTCGCTTTATTCATTTTTCTCTCTTAGAATTTTTCTACTGGTAATTTCTATTTTCATTTTTGCTCGCGAATATTTTTATTATCGACAATTTCAATTTATTTATTTATAACTTCTTACCGTTTTCATATAAAAAAATTATACTTATTACATTTATAAAAATAATCATGATAAAATTAATTGAATTGAATAAATTCGTTAAATGAAAATGATAATTATATCTTTCACATGTAATATTGATTTTTTACCCTGTCGAATGTCAATATCTTTATTGATGTAATTTTGCAGGCATGAAAAGCTTGTCAATAACTCCCCCCTCCCCTTCACCTATTCATCGTTCCAGCGTCAAAGATTCAATTTCGCGTAATCTCTATCGAGGTCGCATCCCTCGTTGGATCGACAGGATATTTCTCCCCAAATCCGAGCACATAAGGAAACGCGTCCGTCACTCGCAGTCTATTAGCTATTTTCGTCGGCGACAGGGCGGGTGGTGGGGGGAGGTGTGAAAGCCGTATACGTCATGCGCGCGCACACATGCACGCGGAGGGCATTCAGCGCGCACATGCGATTAATACGAGTATGATCGGTTGACACGGTAGAAGGAAAGTGCGCTGAGGAATCGTAGAGGGTGCCACGAGTAGGAAGGACGATCCTCGATCACCGAGAGATGGAGAGAGACAGAGCGAGCGAGAGAGAGCGAGAAGGGGTTAGAGTGCGCGAGCGCAGCGCCCTGGATGAGATTCCCGGGACACCTGGATATCCAGGGAGCTCCTGCATTCCCCTCTCCAATATCCCCCCCCAATCCTCACTAACAACGCTCTCACAGTTGCCTTCGTCATCGTGTCGTTGGCCCACTGCCGCCAGGTATACACTTCGAGAATTGCGTGCGCGGGTATATGCCCAAAAAGGGGTTGGACCGTGGACATTAGTAGAGATCGACAACTTCTGACACATTCAACCAAGACCAATTTACTAATGACTGTTACGTACCCGCAGGTCACGTTACGTATATAACGCCTGAGAGCGTTACGTTCGTAATGCTATAACCTCAAAACGAAACAAACGACCCTGTCGAAACTAATGGGACGAAGGCTCGTGAACCGTGAATTTTATCCATTTAGGGAGGGCGTTTTTCCCACGGAATAATTGGGCCGGTAATGACGTTTCCTTTTTTACCAAGCATGGGACAAAACCGATAAATCGATGAATAACCTTAATTTTTTTAATTCATGATTTTTTATATATAAAAATGTAAAAATATATATTATAATTCATACTACGAAAAATATTAGCGTTGCTTGTTTTTCTTTCGTCTCCCCGTATATATAATATATATCTAAAATAACCTGTTGAGAAAGAAAAACACTCACGACGTAGGTGTACGAGGAACACTACGAATGTTTTTTTTTTTCGCTATGATTATATCGCGTATACGTATATACATTGAGGATACCGATTCGCGCGTTATTGCATTCTCATCGTTCGGATTGAATAATAATGGAAAATCCATTAGAGGTGATAACTCGCTCGACCGGGAACGATTCCCATCGGATTTATAAACCGCGACTGTCGTACCGCTTCCTATTTGAATTTGAATGTACGCACGACCGCGAATCGTTGAATTTATTAGGACGGATTTATGCTACGTATCGTCGCGTGGGTTAAATATCTGTGGGCGGTTAGGTTTTACGATCGTCACTCTCGTCACGTTATCGGCGCTATTGCGAATATTGCTACTGTCACTGTACCCAAGAAAAAATAAATAAAAATCTTTAAAAAAAAATATCGAAAAATGTTTTTTGGAAAATTTGGAATATTTAATAACGGATTTTTTTTCACGATAATTTTCTAATTCAACGAGTATTTGCGAAAGTGAAGAAAAGGTTGTCGGATCGGTGACGAAAAGAGGAACATTCGCGCGTTAAAAAAATCGAGCGGGCTTGACTAACCTGTGGAAGGTGAATCCGGAATTCTTTTCGGCGCGGGTTTCCGGTGACAATTGTCCGGTGGCCCGATGATTCGTAGCTGGCACTTTGAGGAGATCGTACGTCGAGAGATGACGTTTATAATCGCGACATTCCCAGGCGCCACTGCCGGTCCCGGATCTCACGATCATCGTTTCGTCGTCGCTTTTCACGTTCGATTGTCTGCGACCGTTAGCATCCCCTGCCCCACCCCCTTCCGACAAATGACGGATCAAGGGACGGCGCATCATTCATTCGGTCTTTCAGCCTGTCGACACTTTCCCTCCCCTTCACCTTTTTTTTTTCTCGCACTCACACTCCGCGAATTTCCCGATCGGCCAAACTAGAAGTGGCGCCGAAACAGATCGCGGGCGATTTCGGTTTCGTCGCGAGGTTATCTCGTACGCGTACGTGAGAGAATAACACGGGACGAGGGAACGAGCCAGGCCACGAGTTCTCCGACGACTGACCGTTTCGCGACAAACCCACGAAAGAGCGAGGGAGAGAGACAAGGATTTGCGCGCGCGCTACGCGCTTCTCGTACCCGAAACATGCGTACGAGATCAAAAACAACATCTCTCTGTCTCTCTGCTTCCCTCTCTCCGTTTCGCTCTTTCGCATTTCCGCTTTCCGTAAACGAGTCTCCTTCGCTCTAGTTTGTATACATACGTGTCGTTCGTGTCTGTGTTTTCATTATTATTATTATTATTATTATTATCGTCAGTATATATTGAGCTATTTTGGTTTAAGATATCAACATGAATAACAAAAACCTTAAATAATATTTTTTCTCATAATTATTCTGTGACCGCAACAACTTATTATTGTTGACATGAAATATTAAGTAATTATTGGAAAACGGAACTAGATAATAACAACTATGAAATAATCCTTGTTATTGTTATTATTTTAATTGGCATCGTCAATACTAATATTGAATCGACTATTTATCGTTCCCGACAAACTCTGATCGGGAAAGGTCCGATAATACAAATTTCTGCAACACCGACGGCCCATAACGGCGGCATTGGTGGCCGATAGGGAAGTAACTTTTCTTTCCGACTTATTGCAGCGATATCTAGTCAACAAGGGAGTCGAATAGGAAGCGGTCTTCTTTACGGGGCAATAACACGATTCCATCTGCTGTCGATAAGTAAGGGATTAGGGAAATTTCCTCATTGATCGTCTGCAGATAAAGCTCTTCTAGTTATTCGATGAGTAAAATACAAATTAAAGGACGCCAATAAAAATTGTAACCATCGTGATACTAATGACGATGGTAGAATTTCATGTCGTGCGAGGTCGCTGTTGTGGGCTACACAAATAAACCTCCGTAATCGCATGAAGTGAACAGTTTATTAGCCGTCCGTCTTCGTCCTCTCGCGCTCTCACGCGCCTAGTCACAAAATATATTATTCGAATAAAATTCAACGAGTCTCAACATCGGTAAAGTTTCGCGAGTCGATGTGTACGGACAAATACCGCTCGCATGCTAGAATTTCCTTTTGACGCGTCTCTCGAAACTTCGAACGCGCGGAGATATGCGAAGTTCCACAGGGAACGAATCTCGCGCACGCGCCCTATTTTAACGCGCTTCGCTTACAAATGTGATTTTTTTTGTTCATCGCATTTCCATCGCTCTCTTCCCTCTCTCGTTTCGTAATGTTTTTTCAGCCTAATTATTATTCGACTACAGTTTCGCAATCGAGGATCAGAAACGCGCTGCTGCTGCGTTTCGTTATGACGATGGGAATATATGAGTAGCTCGAAGTATTTTTTTTTAATATTGTTGTTATTCGGCTTTAATTACGCATTTTTCTACCAAGGGAAAGAGAGAGACGTTTTCCTCTCGTTCGATTCGTTCTCTCTCTCTCTCTCTCTTCCTCCCCCTCCCACCTCTTTTTCGTCATCACGGGTGATTTTTTATTTGGCTTTTTAACGCATACACAAGCCACGAAATAAATATACACGCGCGAGATAAAGTCGCCATTATTGACGACGTGATGAAGAAATCTTAAAGAATCTATCGAGCGTTATTTTTTTTTCACGCACAATTTACGATCGCTCCTAACAATCGATTTCGTGTAGCATTGTGGCGAGTCGAAAAACTCGCATCCAGGCGAACATTCCGCTCGAGTCTCGATCGCTTCTACGACCAATCGCGAATCTCGATATTCTCGTCCTCGAGGAATCACGCGTTCGCGTTCCCGACGAGTTTCTCGTCTCGTCACCACCAGGTGGCACCGCTGTCGTCGAGTCGCTCTCGGACTTTCGCTCTTTCTGCTGCTGTTGCGGAGAGTACTTCATTCTGCAACAATGCGACACCGTGTGGTTTCGAAGAGAACCACGAGGGAGCGGCGAACGATGCGATTGACGGATGGGTGAAAAGACAACGCTCTGTGTTTACCCTTGTATGTAACGGTCAAGGTTACATACAAGGGTAACAAAATTCTTAAACACTCGTTCCGAGGGCTTTTCAAACAATTGAATCTTTTTCATCGAGTACTTTCTGAGCTACTAGTACTACGATCATTTCAACCAATTCACAAGCTGTTTTCACTTTTCCGTGGACCTTGCACGAGCGCTCTAACCTCGAAAGTTTGCGTCACTTTAATTACCATTGACGAGAGATCTTCCATCAGCGATAAAAAATTCGATTACGACGACGCCAAAAAAAAGTAAAATAATTCGCAGACTCCACGACAGGCAAGATTTATGGGTGTTTCATTTTTTATTGCTGATACGAATCCGTTTCCTGATCCCGCGTGTGTCAACTCTTACGAAATTTCAATTTACGAGACGCGCTATCAAGGAGCGGGACGAAACAACTCCCGGCAGTCGGTCATGGCCATCGGTCCATTACGTGTTTTTCTAGCCGTCTCTATCTTTCGCGGACGAGTTAAAATCGCGTATGAAACGACGTGGGTGAAACGCCCAGTGAATACCCCCCCTCCCAACCGCGCTCCCACCACTCCGCCATCCTCCGGCGCTCCTCACAGCAATTTTATTCGTATCAATGTACAACACAAAAACTGATTTCGTAACTGGTTGCACTGGCCCCGAGGCGCTTCGGGTATGGTGACGTTATCCGCCATATTAGGTGAGCGTAGAGGGCGTTGCGACAAATATTGACGGATATCGCGACAACGAACGTGATCACGTGACGTACGAAATTACGAGTCGATTTCGACTGTGCTTAACCTCACTTTTTCACGCTGGGACAACATTAACGATGGAAAGTTAGCTGACGATAATGATCATGTGAACAATATCGACAACGCAACGTAATAATAGTATCAATATTGATACAGCCGAGATTTTCCAGGTCAGCTATTTTTCCGAAGGTCTGAGAGAAAAAAAATGTAAACTCGATATAAGCGCGCGCGCACGTGTGCGTTATTATCTTGAGGAGTTTCGCGCACGCGTGACCCCGAGCTACAGCTGATTCCCTAGACCTACTTTTTCGGGCGATCCGGGGAGACCCTCCACCTATCCTCGTCCTGCTCATTGGTGGCGCATTAATCGTATTATGGACGCGGACGATGCACTTTTTTATAAGTATTCACTCGCGCGCTCACGACTGAACAGAAGATTTGAGATACCGAGGGATAAAGAACCTCTAATCAAAATTAAGGAAACTAATTTATAAAAAAAGGAAAACAATTAATTTAAATAAAATAAAAAATGTTTAACAATTACGGCTAAAGATTGCAATCACAAAAGAAAAAAACCCCGATTTTATCATATTTCAAATTTGACTGAATTATTATTATATTTTTCATTTAATATTTATAATATGAAGGATAATAATAAATAATAGAAAAAACTTCGCGTATAATTAGTCAATATTAATGAAGATATTTTTAAAAATTACGCGAGCGCTTTTTTCGGAAGATCTCTCGCGACGTCCATTCGATTACACGTTTTTTGGCTACAAATTTTGTTGAAAAGCGAGACAGTAAAAGTTCATCTCACTGTACAAAGAATACGCGCCGTCAATAGTGTCGGAATGTTTTTTTTTGTTCATTGGCTGTTAACCGCTCGTCTCGCGATTCGATATTTTCACCGCGGTGATGCTATTACTACGCGCCCACGTCCGCCGATAGTGACAACCACGTCGATGACGAATGTTTCGATAGAATTGTCAATAAAAACTTACCTGATCACGGGAGCGTGAAGAGAGAAACAAAAACGAGACGCGAGAACGCGCGATGGAGAGATGGCACGTAACCAGGACTTATCGTTCAGTGTCGCAGCGCGTTCTGACTACGAGTGTGCTAGTTCGCGAGGTGTGCATTGGTCTCGCCAAACAAGCGAATAAGCCAACGGCGGCTCGAGATAAGAGTGGGGGAATGGAGCGCCTCGCGCAGGCGTGTTCCTTTGGATTTTACGTCGACTGGAAGAGAGCGCGGGCGCGTGGTCGCAGTGGGCGAAGAATAACACGCCGCGAAGGATCGATTGCTCACTTTTCCATCGACGGAAAAGATCAAAGATTGAAAAATGAGCAAAATCGTAGCATTACCGATTTGCAATTGGTTTTTTTTTACAGTTAGAAACGTTGGTCACGGAAACGGTGTTTGTTTACGTTTATGTCTAATAGCGACATAGCGTACGAAAATATCGAAACTCCTCGCAGAGTGGCGGGCTCTGACGGTGCCAATTGGCACCGCGGAGTTTGTCACCGCGCATCGACCCACTCTGCATCACCGCAAGACAATATATATGTACATAAATATAAAAAAAGCACTTATTTCTCCAAGGGCTGAGAGCACATTTTTTTATCCGTTTGACAAACACTGCCAACGTACCTCCAACCCTTTGACCCGGTAACCCGGTTTCTCAAGGTTGCGAAACGGTCGCGATTTCCGGAAACATCAAATTAGCGAAATAGACTAAATAAACGTAATATACCTTTTTACTGAATTGATAGCACTCGAGTTAATTGTTGTAATCGTGCTTTCGATTTCCTGATTACTTAATTTATATTGCTAGGTGGGTCGGAATAAAAATTATTTTTCAACAGATGGCGCTGATCTTAAACCTCATAACTCCTGTATCATGTTTTGAAAATTGAGTTGGCGTTAAGCGTGTTTAACTTAAGTACGACAATAAAGGTTAAAAATTATAATTTAGCGAAAAAATGATAATTACAATGTACCAAAATAACGCCCCTTTTGTGTGATCTATTAGAGATTCTTTAATCCCTTTGTTTTTTCAACTGATCCCGGAAAATCAAGGTTTAATATACCGTTCGAGTCGTTCGAAAGACTCGGAATTTTAAACGTCACGAAAATACCTCAAGCTTTGATTGCTGACTTGTCTACAATTTTTTAAGTTAAATATACAATGAATATTTCCTACCTGGTGTCGATCAGTTCGGAGAGTGTTCCAGGAGAGGCTGGTGACGAATCGACGGATAATCGAGCTGAGGGTATTTTCGGGCTAGAATTGGCACTCGTCGGGGACCGAGCTGGTGACCGATTGTCCTTGGATGAGTTCGAGGACTGCCACGAGTATCGGGACTTGTTGCTCGCAGGGCTGGCCGAGCCTTTCGGTGAATTGGGTCCTACCGGACTCTTCGGACTTCTGGATCTACCGCTGACACTGAATACGCGATTAAGTCGTATTCTCAGGGAGCACTTGTCTTTTCGTCGCAGCCCGGAACTCGCGTCGTCACCGCTCGACTCGTCCTTCTCGTTCGTCAAACACTCATACGAATCGTTATTCATTTTCAAACTCACGCGAAAAACGAGGCGATCGATATTTCAAAAAAGAAAAGAATTAATGAAATTTAAAAAAAAACGCACGCACCAACGTGTCCGAGGAACGTTCCGCGAAGACTGATCGCGAGCTGCCTATTATTCGATTGCCAGCCGGACGAGACTTCCGGTCGAGAAAACCGCATCCCCTTCCTCCTTCGGTCTTATCGCCACAAAAAACCAAAGGACCGACCAATCCGAGAAAAATAAAAGTACAATGTGCCAAAATACAGAATTATTGTTTGCGACGGTAAAAATTACTTTTCACTGCTGTGGTTAGGAATTTTTCTCAACCCCAACCAACCTCATAAAACAACGGTTGAAAGTGGGAAAATTTTCTTCTCGGTTACGTATCGAAAACAAAATGGCAAAAATGTACGAATAAAGGTCAATTCTTTGTGGGATAATTACCAGGCTACAATGACCGTGATAATTACCGATAGGAACTAATTCATTTCATTTGAGTATTCAACCACCCTTCGGTAAAAAAATTCTAATTTGCAAAAAATGTACGGTGTTTGCAAAGTAGAATTTTCTTTCTTTTTTTTCGAAATTTAAATGTAACTTTTCGCAAATTAGAATTTCTAGAATTCCTTTCTTCCTTTCGAAATAAGAAAAGCCTCTCTTATAATCGTGGCCGAATTTGTATTTTTTTTTCCCGCACTCCTTCGTCCTGTTCAATTTTCTTATTCGCGTTCTTATCGCGAAAATTCGCGTTGTACTCGACGAGTATACACACAAAGCACGCATACAAGCATAAAACATTTGTTTCGAAGAGTTTGGCCGCACAAGATGACAGACGGTGCAGCAGTTAACTCGTAAAGTACAGGATTCAATAAATAAGGACAAACAATCATATCGCGGAGGGAGTATGCCCGACGGGCCACGTTTCCCCGAGTCGACCGCAGAGTTTAATCGAAAGAACGAAAGGAAAGAAAAAGAAAAAAAAAAGAAAAAACGCGAAAAGTAAAAGAGAAAAGAAATATCTTCGGTGCGAAGTTTAGTATCCAACCAGATTTAAAAACAACGATCCTAAAACCGAGCGTATAAAACACGCTTGTATGATACACGCTCGTGATCGTCGTTTTTCCACCGATTGGCTTCTCACAATAAATCCTTATTTTCGTCGCTATCGTTTCTCTTTTCTCGTTCGCTCTCATTACTCAGATAAATTACGATGTGTATATTGCCTACGTTTGTTTAACAATAACAATTGGTTACTAACGATCGATCGAGCGGCTACGATTCCTCGCGTCTGATTTTTCTTCTTTTTTTTCGACGTTTGTTAATTCGACGAGATCGAACGCACGCGCGCATTGCGAAATGGTATTTGATGTGTGTTTATGAATGAGAGAAAAAGTGTGTGTGTGTGTGTGTATGAGAGAGAGAGAGAGAGGGGGGGTATGGAGGGACTCGTTTGAGAGGCGTCCGATTTTCGCCAATGATAATTCCACTAGAGTTTGCTCGATCGTGCCCGCGCGTTTCGAGCTCCCCCACCCCTCCGCTCTCCCCGATTCGTTCAGCCACCTCGATCCACCTCCTTCGCCTTCTCCCCGATCCCCTCTCTTCTTTCCGTATCTTCTCTCGGGGCAATTTCGTGGGAAATCACTCGTTGAGAATAGTACTCGGTTGGGCTTTTACTTGGAGGCGTGCTCGAGGTAGGCGATCAGATCGGCGCGCTCCTGGGGCTTCTTCAAACCGGCGAAAACCATTTTCGTTCCGGGAATGTACTTCTTCGGGTTTTCGAGGTACTCGAAGAGCGTATCCTTCGTCCAGGTGATACCTGCGTTATTTTTAATAATCGTTATCGTTTGGCGTGGAAATATGATTTATCAAAAGCTCATTATCGTTGTTGGAACTTTTGCTGACATGAAATAATAATAATAATATTAAAATACTTGTCAATGAAATTACACGAACTTGAAAACGAAATAAAATACAAGTGGGAAAAATAAATAGAATTACCCTTAGCTTTGTTGGCCTCCGTGTAAGAGAAGCCCGGCGCTTGACCCGTTTTCCTGCCGACCATACCGTGGAGGTTGGGTCCGACCTTGTGCTTGCCACCGGCCTCGATCGTGTGGCATTGTGAACACCTCTGAACGAATATCTTCACCGTTCCGTGGATGAGCGTTAAGTACCGGACAAACGAGAAAAAAAATCAAATGCGATTAGAAAAGCCAGCCAGTGCCGGGAGAGAAACAGAATCGGCGACTCTATTTTTGGGTAAAAGATATTTTTTTTAATAAAAAATGTTATTTGAACTTTTGATATTGAAAATCTAGTACGTGAAAAAAGGTATTATCATTATTAATCATGAATAACTGATTAATCATAATTAATAATGAATATTATTATTGACATTATTGTTTATTATTATTATTAAATATTATTATTTTTATTTTATGTGTTAGTTATTTTTTAGGCAGTGAGTTTGACGTGGTTAATACGACTGAAAAAAATGGCCGCGTATTACACGGTCAATTTCTTTACCAGCGCGCACCGGTTTAAAATTACACACCCCGTTCGGACAGCGAGAACGATATTTGACGAAAGAGTTATAAAACTGTACGCGAAGCGTGGGGATCTCGCTGTGCAATGTGGCGGCGAGCGAGGGGCGCGTCTTTGCAAAGATGGCGCTACCCGCCTGACACGCGGATCGCTACGGAGATCTGTCGCGCTTAGCAACGCGAGGCAGAGACTCTCCTTACCTTCTTTCCTTTCTCAATGTCACCAGCCGGTACACCCATGGCTACAGGAATTTCTGAAAATTGCCGAATTGACGATTATTTTTCGACGTTTATTGCGTCGCTGCTTCAATAGTAGAATTAACTTTTATGGTTGGTTTAATTTCAAAGGAGGGAGGATTAAAGATCGGTAATTACGAAAATTCTGTCCGTCCGATCAAAGGTCAAGAAGAGCGCTGTTATTCTCGATGTCATAGGACACATTATCTAACTCGGGAATTTTTTAACGGACGAGATGATGGAGGGGGGAGGATGGTACGTCCGACGATTGTGAGACACGCGCACGCGCTTCATAGACGACCTATCCCGATTGTTAGCACCTCGCATTCCTTCGCGTGATCTTCATTACGATCGGAAAGTATGAAAAAGAATTCGTCACTGTCAGTTCGAGCACTCGATTTTCGCCCTATTTTTCAATGACAAGATCAACCAAAGTTCGAGGATCAAAGCTTTCCAACTTTTTAGTACCGTTCTCTTTTTTTCGGGAAAAAAAGACGAGTCCTTTCAAACGGGTGACGCGCGCTCCCTCGAGATCACTTCCGACTATTAATCGCGCGTTGATGGCGATCGGTTAATGGAATTCGATGAACAAAGGAACAAAGCGGGGGATAAAAAAAAGACGAGGGGATCGAGAGGTACGAGGTGTAGAAAACTAAGGCAGTGGAACACTGGCTCACGGCCAGACAATAGTTACATAACGCCCCTGAGGACACCCAAAAATTATATGACCATTCTTTCTCGAGGTCACGACGAAAATGAAAATGCAAAAAAACACAAGCCGAAACTTCAAACGATTTCGCGAACGTTCCATGGTAATGTAACACGTGCGCGAATCGCGGGAAACGCCATGTCGTATGCGTGTGTGTGGCCGACAGGAAATACGAGGAAACGCTCGTATGATAGGCTGACGCACGATCGTTGCACGTTTACGATTCGAACGTCGATTTCGAAAAAAAAAACCCTAACGCGCACAAATCACCCGCGATAGCACTTAGAAACGCCAAAAATCGATTTTGTTTCGCAATCTCTTACCTTGTGCTCGAGAGACTCGACGCGTCTAGGAACGTTGACCGAACTGATCGTTGTCCGACCGTGGAATAAACTCTGCGATCGATCAGCGGACGCCTCGTACCCCTCACGAGGTATGTACGCGTGCGTGTGTGTTACGATCAATTTCGATAGCTGACGCAACATGGCGTTGGCGCGACGCGGTACAGAGCGCTCCCGAGGGATGACGCCACTGTGTAAATTCGGGCTCGAGATGCCAACGCGGAAACTTGTCCATGTTGTTTTACCATACGAGTACAGTGAAGAATCTCGGGTCAATGGCGACAACTAGTGGCAATTTTGAAAATACTGATGAAGGTAGAATTACCAACAGGCATCTTTCGGTGACTTTTGAAATCGTAATGAGAGCGGAACACTCTATTAGCGTCATCCCATCGAACGTCATCCCTGAAATTAAGGGTTGGAGGTGAAATTTTGAGCATGGTTCCCGGATCAACCCCTAAATTATTATTAATATTTTGAATATAATCGTAATTTCGTCGAAAACACCGTTGAAAGCACCTTTTCAGAAGTTTTTTATGATTTTTTCATGGAAATTTTGGGTTTTGGGGGAAATTAAAGGCAGATTCGTGTTTAGGGGATCAAATTACATCGTAAAGGACCTATAAAAAAAATATTAAAAATCAAAAAGTTTTTTCGATTTTTGGGCAAAATACATTTTTTCACTAAATCGTCGATAACTTTTTTTCCTTTGGGATTTGGTACTCCACTTTGTGCTCAATCTCTTCGTTAGGATTTTCTCTTCAAAATGCTTTTTTAATCATTAATGTCCGATGATTTTTCGATTTTTGGCAGAATTGTAAAGTTGGACCATCGATTTTTGCAAATTTTTCCATACATACCCCTTTGCGTTTTTTTTAGCGATTTTTCAAGTGTCTTTCCCAGGGAAACTAAACGAGATAGCGATACGAATCCAACGCCATTATTTAAGTCAGGCAAAAACCTTTTCCAAACCCTCCAAATGTATCCCCATCACATGTAAGGAGCCCACTCTACGACCTTTTGAAATATCGTGATTTTTGAGATTTCGGGAAAACGGGCCTAGGAGGCCGAAAAAATTTTTTTTCCGTTTTTTAAGTATTAAAAGGGTGTATTTGATCGGAAATTTATCGCTGATTACGAAAATACCCGATTTTTTGCCGAAAGCACAATCTTAGACTGGGAAAATGCAAAAAACGTTTCTAGAATATTTTGCTCACATTTTTCCTTAGAAATGGAAAGTTCAAGGCGAATGAAATGTTGGATTTGTTGAAATATTAATAATAATTCAGGGGTTGTTCGGAGAACTATACATGCTTGTATCATTTGACTCAGAATTTAACCCCCAAACCCCCATTTCATACATGACATTCCGTCGTGGGACACCCTGTATATCACAATACCTATAAGAGGAAGCAGGGCACGACTATGCCCCGAAGCGTAACATCTATAGGATTACGCAGGACGCCATCATTCTCCCAACGAGAGAAAGCGAGAGCGAGAATGAAAACCGCCGTCAGCGCCGCTACTTGAGAACTACCAATGGGGGCAGTCC
>JAPYZI010003625.1:0-17905 GCA_030523105.1 Ophioninae sp. A BG-2022a | reverse complement strand
AAAAAAAAAAAAAAAAAAAAAAAAAAAAAAAAAAAAAAAAAAAAAAAAAAAAACAAAAAACAGAAATGTCGGTCGTGTTGGCTGAGAATCTTCGCGACCGCGAACCGCCTTCCGATACCCATACCTCGAACGGTTCACAGGATGGAAAAGATACTGCAGTGGATCCACATCCTTCTTCCAGCTCGATGAGTTTCCGGTCACGTGCCTCTCTTAAATCAAGCATTAAGGCGATCTTCAAACTCGGGGCACGTTCTCGCGATCCTCTCCTTCTCACCTCCCCCCTCCTTCTTCTCCCTGGCCTCTTACTCGTTACTCTTCACACTTCAAGCCATTTCGGGCTGAAATCGAGCACGATAAAGAAAGAAAGGAAAGTATATACCCGCGTGGGTCCGGAAAATTCGTGGAGCAGTCTTTTAAAAATTTCACGTCATGAATTTTGCACTCTCCTTTCGTGCTCGTAATTAAATGTTGTTTTTTTCGTGCAATCGTTTCACTCGTCACGGGTCTACGATAAATCTTAATAAACAAAAAAGCAACGAAGAAAAAACAATGGAAAGGTCGAGATGCTTGACGAAAGGAAAAACAAAAAACAGTTGAGTGTTGGGGAGGGAAAGAAAAAGATTTTTTTTTCCAAATTGTTCAATGGGCAACCACAGGAACGATTTCGCGACACCTGGCTCACGGTTTTACCCTCGTCGAATTACAGTTCCTAGCGAATGGATTGTTGATCAATTGAGATTTAGAAAAAAAAAAATGAATAAACGCGGTCTGTGAATAAAAAATAACAGGGTGGGAGAAACTGGGCGTGGACTTGCCCAGCCAGATTTTAACGAGTAACCTTTTTATTATTTTACCCCGATAGATTGTTTTTTTTTGTATCCTCTACTTTTTTTATCGTGCTCTCAAGCGCACCATTTATAATTGTAAATAATTCGAGAGGTTCGAAACCAGAAAAAGAAAAGAAAAAAAAAAAAAAAAAAAAAAAAAAAAAAAAAAAAAGAAAATGCACGCCCATTTGAAACTCGAAACTTGAAAATTCGTTCTTCCGAAAAAAATAAATAAACATCGAGCATCCAATCATAGGATGTGCGGGCAAATTTTATTGGAAACGCGGACAAAGTACTATCAGAGAATGCACAATTTAGCGAGTGCACATCGTTACCGCCGATCATCAGCGTTCGGCCCGCGATATTATTTTCGTATTCCGAAACGAACGAAAACAGCCCGAAAACGTTCGTGCATCAAGTATTTTTATTTTACGTTTCCACGAGTACAACGCGAACGAATAAAATCGTTTAAACAAACAAAAACTCGAAGACAACGTTTAATTGACTCGGCTAATTATTATTTTCATAATCGATATTATTATCGTTTGATTAATTGATTTTTCAACGAGGATCGTATTCGGTTAAGTCAAATCGGGTCGTAAGTCAATTCATGAGATATAATAATTTAAAAAAAAAACTTATTCACACATATTTTTTCGAGAAACGAGAAGCGAAGAGCCTTGATTCAGGTGTCGTAGAATTGATAAGGGCATTTTAACGAACAAAGAGGGAAAAAAAAGGTTACAAAAATCTATATAGGTATCTCTGTACAACACCAAAAAAAAAAAAAAAACGTGTACGTATATTTTAAATGTAAAGCGCACATACCTGTACGCGCATGCGTATTCGAGTGGTTCGAAGTAACGTTTATTTTCTATAATTTCTCGCGATACGCGATGCCTAATTAAGGGCCTGCCAAAAATCGATTATTCCCTGTCCGCTGATCTTAGTGAATTTACTTTCGTTGAACGAATAAAATTACCAGAAATGGAACGCTGATAAATATGAAGAAAAAAAAACAATATTTCCAATACTGGTAACGTTTCACAAGCGTGTTAAAAAAAAAAATTCCCACGAGAAGAGATAGATAAATGAAAAATGGCGGAAGATACGACGTTAGTCACAGTGCATAAATAAATGGCTCGTAAATTGCGTATCGGTAAAACGACATTGAATCATTTTTCGGGGGGTTGTACCTCGAAAAATCATTCGAAAAACGATACAATCGTTTCAACTAACAAACGAAATCCGGACTTTCGTTTCTTTTCCTCCGGACCACCCGATATAAGCAACGACGAAAAAAAAAAAATCTATATACATATATATATTATATATTTAATGAATGTTCCTACATTTATATTCTAGGGATATGTATTAAGTGTAACTATATTGATATTCGATGGCGATTTCAAGTTTTTACCAAAAAAAAAAAGAAAAAAACAAAAAAAGGAAAACATAAATAATTAATAAACTGCGTGTCTGTCCTAGATTTTTCTCGCGAGTACCGAGCAAGAGTCCACGATACAGTGCACGCGGGCTTAAATAAATGTACGCGAGAAAGAATTTACGTAAGAAAAGACAAAGGTTAGGCGACAAAGAATAAGAATCCTAATGAGTGAAAATAAATAATTAAAGGAGAAGAAAAAGAAGAAAAAAAAACGTAAAACAATGATTAGCTAAACGAGAAAGGGATTAAAGCTCTCGAAGATGCTGGAGGAAGGAATTTTAAGGCAGTTTACAACGTAAGCAGGTCGCGCGTGGCGGAGGCAAGGGTCTTCCTATATTGACTGAACGATCAGATGTGATATACGCGTAAGAAATAATTATTAATCATTATTAACTATAATCCGTATATTATATATATATATATAAAATATACTATTATATATATATATATTTATATATATAATAGTATATTATACATATATAAATAAATAAAATAAATACACACACACACACATATATATATATTATGTAATTAACGGTTATTAGTATGGTTATGATATACAAACATTATATCTATATATTGTGTATAGGTAGATAGGTGCATATACAATGTTTTTAACTGGTTTATCGATGTTCCGAAGATATTAACTAATAATAATTAATATTAATATGATATATATATATATATATATATATATGTAAATTACGAAATTACAGGCCAACCATAATTTAATAGAAAGAAGAATTGGCACTGGATTATTTTTTCTTTCTTTCTTTCTCTCTCCTTCTTCGTTTGACTGTCGCTCCTTTTTCTTCTTGGCGAAAAACCGATTTGGAAATGTTTAATTAGCCGGGACCTTGGCGAATTTCGAACAGCGAATATTTTTTTATTACGCGTCAGCTGTTTCACCCGCGCGTGGTGCGAACACTTTATAAGAGCGAAAAATATGAAAAGAAGAATCCACACGGATATACACACACACACACATATATATATATATAAATGAAAAACCAAAGGAGTAAAATAAAATAACGTGGCGTTGAATGCCCGCATGGGCGAGCAGATGATAACGATGATCGTCAAATTGTGGGATTTTTTTTTTTTTTTTTTTTTGGAAAAATACCAAAAGTACAAGCACAAGGTGGAGGCCGCTAAGAAAGTCTTCTCGTTCAAGTTCGCCAAGTCCCCTGAATAACGGGCGTACGCGTATGTCAGGGTGAAGACACTCGACTTCCCTCTTTAATCTTCCAACTTCTCTTTCCCCAAAAACTTATTTCGGCTGCGTTCGTTTCAGCTCTACATGGAAACGAAGAAAAAAACGCGAACGATCTGTGACAAGACGTTAAATGTGTTCAAAAGTTTTTGTAGGTTTTTTTTACAAATATATTTGGTATTTTGTTTCCTTATCAGCTGAATTTTAACTTTTAATCGAACGTTTTTAATTAGGCAACAATAGTCCGAGATATAATGATTCGAAAATGCAAGAAATGACAATTAGTTTTAAAACATTTTATTCAATATCGAAGGAGAAAACAAATTTCTTCATTTTTAATACGGACGAATAAAAAAGTATTTTTTTCGTCGATTTCGGGCGCGAGGCAAAAAAAGATGGAAGTCTCGTCGATTCTTCACCCTCGTGTGTACATATATATATATATTTATGTATATGCACACACACACACACACATTTATTTATTTATGCAGAGAGAGAGAAAGATAAATATATGAATAATTCGAGATAACGCGTTTCGTGCAATAACGCAGTTTGCTCAATCCTTGATGTCCGTCGATCGTCGCGATGTGGTCCACGTCCGTCCACTCGTACGATTCCGACCATAAGTAGATTAGTATTACGATTAACTTATAATAACGCTAAAAATCCATCGATCAGCTCGCAGATCGATCGAGAAAAAAAAAACGTAAAAAAAAAAACAAAACAATGAAAAACGTTTTAACTATCTCTTTTTTCATCCTCCTTGAGTCTCGATGTCCTTGGTGTCTATTCTAAAGAAAAAGAAAAAGAAAAAAAAAAACAAATAATAAGATAACGAAAGCAATGAAAACGAAAAGAAAAAAAAATACGATCAAAACAAATTTTTAATAATCCTTGTCTGTGTAGAGTGTGAGAATAAAATGTTTCTCTCCATTCAGCGTGGTTGCAAAATGCTCCCGCGTTTATTCACTAGTTCCCTCGTCGATATTATTTTAATTCGTGTCGATAATAATGTCGCTTCGAAAAACGTCCGCTTTTGTTTTTACGTTACGAAACGACACGACGAAAACGAAAAAAGGAAAAATATATTTAAAAAAAAAGAACTAGAATAATTTATCTTAATCCGCAGTCGAAAGTCGCGGTTACCTAAGGAAAAATGGAACAAAAAGAAACTGTAGAAAAAAAAACGCGCGAATCGCGTTTCGTATGACCAAAGAACGAGTGACGGAAACCAAAGTGCAAAAGTAAAAAAAAAAAACAATACACAACAAATACCCTATCCCGATTAAAGCTCACGTCCTTTTATTCATTTCTCACCGTGCGTACGTCTCTTAGCACATTCGCAAATTCACCGTCGACACGCGATTTTAAACAATTTCAACGCACGGAAAAATGAAAACACGAAAATATTAATGACGAAATTTTGCAATCACTCTGCTAATTACAAGGGAATAGGAGGAATTAAGGAAAGGAGAAAACCTTCGTGGCCGTACTATCATCGTTTTATCGTGTACCTTTATTAGTCATATGTTTACATGTATATATATGTATATATATATATGTCCGTGTATATATACATATATGTATAAAATAATCTTAAATTATATATATATATATAAATACATATATATATATATATAAATTGAATATAACAATGCGTCATATTGCAGAGCTGATCTTAAAATTCGACGAAAATTAACATCGAGACGTTCGCCCCGATTACGTCTCGTTACGTATATAAATTAATATAAAATATACATGTGTACTTGGCAATGCAATATGACATGGATGTTAGAGATATTTTTCAACTTGTAATAAATGTGATAATTGATGAATTGACAATGAGCAATCTAACTGTAATATAAATATTATATTATATAAATATATATATAAAATGATATATAAAAATATGAATCGATGTCTGTCGTACAACTCGTGCAAAAAAATAGGATTTTAAATAGTTATATATATAAATGTGTTAGCTATACCTGTACGTATATTATTTCAACAAAAAAAAAAAAAAGCATACACACACACAAAATGGAATTTTTAAGCGTCGCGTGGAGGCAGGAGATCCGTTTTCTCTCTAAAAAAAAAAAATACATTGAAGTATGTACCAACTGAGATCTGTCCACAATTCGTCCAATGACGCGAGGTGATAATTACGAATATGATATTTTAATGATAAAAAGTAACGAACTATCCTTATTGCACGAAGGGAATGAAACGAATAAGCGAAGAAAAAATCCGTAGATATCCTGTGTTAGAATGGGCTCATCTTCCTCTTTCTCTTTCTCTCTTTCTCGTCCTCGCTTTACGAGTATTTTTCAAATACCGATAAGAACAAATCGATTCACAATGAAAGTACGAGAGACTAAGTTTTCGCGATTGGTGAACGAAAAAGAAAAAGAATAATATCGTCGGCCTCTTTTCTTCCGTTTTCCCCCACGGAACGAAGGAATTAAATTCTCGAATCGAAGCTGGTACAAAAGAAAAAAAAAGCCCGGTTCTCAACGAAATCCGATCCGTGAAATCGCGATATCACGTAAACTCTGATAACGATTGATTGACCAAAAGTTGATGGAAAAAAAGAGAAGAAATACAACATTACACATGCCAATATGCGAACCACCTCGCGCCAATGGTGATTGCGTAAATAATAACGAAGTAATAGTTATAAACAATAATAATACTATTATTATTATTATTATTATTATTATTATTATTATTATTATATATGATGAATAATGATAACACGAAATATACACACGAATACACGATACTCGAGTACTCGTACACTTAACACACGATATTTAACCGATTGTTGTTTACGATATAATGTTATTTTTCTAATTCATATTCAATTGTTATTGTTGAGAACGAGAACATCGAATTTTTGTGGACGATTCGGGCATCGATTCGTCCCTGCGAATTTCGCTAATCTCTGGCTTTTCGCACGAGCCGCAGCGATTTTTTTTATTCGCCAGCAATATTGTATTTGCCGAATAAAAATGGCTCAAAAAAAAGCGAAAAAACGGAACAAGGAAGTAAAAAAAAAAGAGAGAGAAAAAACGGTAGTGCGAAATCGAAGCTTCGCCGATGTCGCGAACGAATGTGAAAATTGCGAAGCTTCTTTGTTCCCGAAATATCCGTACGATCGTAAGACAGGATTGCCAGCACGATCGAAAATAATAAAAGAAAAATCGACGAACAGAGAAGAAAGGAATTAGGCGACTCACCGTTTCGATTTTAAACGGGTGTAGCTCTTAGGAATCAACCCCGACGTCCAAGAGTCAACGAAGCATCGAAGGATATTGTGTGAAAAAGAAAAAAGAAAAAAAAACAGAAAATAAGTTTTGTTTGGTCGATGGCTTTTTTTCTCGCGATGAGTGAAATGGAAATACGCGATCGGGACTCGATATCGATGTGTAGACAGATAAATTTTAAATGTGTAAGCGCTTATACCGAACTATTGAAGCAAATTTTCCAATCGATCGTGTTCTCGTTTGTTTTCCAATTCGATGTACATTCAACATTCGTTTTTTTGTTTTTCACAAATCTACCTTTCCCTTTCGAAAGATTTGAATAAAAATCCATCGTGATCATAAAACGTGATGTAATCTTCCGTCAATTTCGTTTTTTTTTTTCTTTCAAAATTTAATTCAACCGCTAGAGTGGATTCGACTATGGCGAATCGACGACGATTGGAAAATTCGTTTCATGCACGTGCGTGAAATTAATGTTGCAATGCCGCGGACATCGCATTGATGGATCTCATCAATCGATATAATGAAGAAAAAAAAAACAGCAGTGGAGGGTGATCCTGATTGCGCGAGGGAAATAAAATGATTGGACAGCTCTTCGAATCTACAAAGCTAGCACATTGATACAACATGTACCGCGAAACATTTTTCAGTTTCTCAGCGAGAGAGAACAAAAAAAAACGCAAAAAGAGCCAAGAGCGGTGCGCTGGCTACAGATAATGCTGCGAACGCGTACTGTATTTTTTGTAAGGCCAATTCCGCCAGATTGTGATAACCGAGTTCGCAACATCCTCGATAGCCATCGCCGGTGCACGGCTTCACTCATTAATCAAGACACATTAGACGTGTGCACGATCGAAAACAAAAGAGAACCAGCAAGGAGCAATCTTTTTTTTTTGTTGTATCCTGACGGCGACGACTCGAACTGGCTGATTTAAAAATCTGTATTGGCGAACGATAAAACTGAGTGTGAGAATTGTGACGGGCGGTAAAACGTCCGAAAACGGAATCGGTACTGAAGGGATCAGCGCCTAGCTCGATCAGAGTCGTCGAAGAAAATAACGAGACGAGAAAGGGTTGCAAATGATCAGCGGTTGGTCCAGGCCTGGATCTATGCCAAAGAAAACGTCGTGCTGATTATTCGATCGATACTTTTGAACGACTTGGCCGGTTTATTGTTATATTATTAAGCGAAAAGAAAAAAAAAACAAGTGAACGAATAAAATAAATAAATTGTAACGTATATCAGTGTCGTGGAAAGAGCGAGTGAGCTCCTCGGTGTTGTGGGTATACATACTCGTTCCTAGCAACTCGTATGACGATTAATAGCTCATACTACTCATAACATTGCATTGATCCACTTTACTCTACTTATTCGAAAAATAAATAAATACGTTCTGTCCAATCTCAAAGGTGGTGTCGTTTTTTCTTGTAGCTCTTTCCCTTTGTTCACTCGTTTATCCATTCGGGTCCGTGTGAATGCCGTTCGAAGCGTGTACGGGTACTTTTTTCCTAGATACCGTTGCAGGGTGGATTGGAACATGAAGATGCGAAGGAAACTGTTTATCGAACGGTTGAATGGGCTTTTAAAAAAACGAGCCAAAAAAATTAGATAAATCGATCATCCGAAACCTTCGAATTCATCAACTTCGATCTATATCTCTGCCTCTGAAAACCATCCCGGGATTCCACAATCAACGAAGCCACAGGTTTGTGTATAAAGAGGAAACAAAGTTACTTTATTATTAGCTATATCTTGATTCGATAAAAATTCGAATTACACTATCGTATATTACAATTCTAAATTTGTTTTGCTCTCTTTCATATTTCGTTGACGAGTTTCGTGTTCAACACAATTATTCCTTCACTTTCGGATCTCGTTATACTTTTCTTTCTTTACATCGTGTCATGGCGAGAGATCATTTCTCCGTCTCGTCTATAGTAATTTCGTAAACGAATTTCGCGATTATTCTTGGCGACGATAAACTCTACTTCCTCGCGTCTAGGGATAAAAGTAATAGTCGCATGCCAGGAAAAGGACTGGCGTTGCGATGTAAATGAGAGACGGAGTGAGCAACGTTAACACAGTAGTCTTCAAGAATTCTCGTATTCTCGGATTACGATAAAAGCTGATTACGGAAGTTTGCTAAATTTCCGACGATAATTGCAAAAACAAAGGTCTTCGAACAACTCTAAGTAAGCATAATCTACGAATATTTTTTTCTTTTTAATAACTAGCCGATCTCGCATCCGTCACATGATTGTCAGTAAATTTCGAGGCAACGTTATAAAAAAGAGAGAGAGAGACGCGTAGTAAATATCAGTAAACAATTGGCGAGTCAACTTTTGTGCGGTGCGAGATAAAAAAATAATATCTAAGGGATAACGTACGGCTGGATACAATTTGAACATCGACGGGAACTCTCCCCTTTTCGCTACGCGATTGATTGCAATCGAATTTCCTTAAACTTTACGAAAAAGATATGTATCACGCAATTCTATCACTCTGTAGTTTTTATATTGATGCAAGCACTGGGACGTTGCGCAGTGAACGAAAAAATCAATAATTCTCATCGGCAATTGCACTATCGTCGTAATTGGAAAACCGGTTACTTTCCAATATATGACACGAACAATTTTCTTATATTCCATAGAATATAAGAAAATTGTACGGATCGGTTCGATATTTCATCGTGAAAATTCCCAGAGCTTATATTGAACGAAATGTGTATTTCAACGAATGCACATTGCCACGTCTTGCCCCAAGGCTGTCGGAAGTTGTGTCAATTTTCTTTCTGGTCATGGCCCTCATATTTTTCTGCGGAATTTTCATTCCATCGGAATTAAATAATTGCTCCTAGAAAAATCTTTTCGGCGCTTAGCCCAAACATCGGACGTGTATAAAAAAATTTACTATGTATACGGCGCACCATTTTAAATCCCGTCAATGTTCACGACCTACCTAATTAACGATAATTAGCGACGTAGCACGATACTCCGATATAAATTGCACCAATGCACTTACAAAGAGAAACCAACCTGACACGGAAAACATTTCGAAGACGATGATAACAAACACTTAATTGAAACGCGTTCACACTCGAGCCCGCAAAATTTGAGACAATACGTATGTAAATGTAATAATAATAACAGAAAACTCGCATACAGCCCTTCCGGTGCATATCTATATATAATCGGAATGTGGAGAAAAAAAAATGTGAAAGATTTAGACTGGACACGAAAAGTTCGTGATGGGCCGTTTGCGGTTTTCCCCCTTTCCCTCTGAAGATTTCGCCGAAATTTTAGATGAAGGGTAAGGCTGGCTGTGGAGGACGTTAAACCTAGAGGGGAAGGGAGACAAGAGCGATGACACGCGCAGCAGATTATGCCCACTCTGCAGCCGATCCGATCACCAACGAGACAACGCAAATTTTTGTGGTTTCGAATCATGCAAAAACACAGCGAGTCGGCACAAGCCGTTGTGTGCATCATCGCTCTAAGTCGGTGATCGAACACGTAGTACACATCGCGATGTTCATTCATGCGGAATTGTAGAGAACCGAAGCCCCGAATAGTCGAATCGTACTTTGAAACGATTGTTAAAATAAACAACTAATGCACACATGTTCAAAGCGTGCTGACGTTTCTACAACCTGACGGAATTTCATCCCCCGTTTCCTTTCTGGTAGATATACATGTTTAGAGATAAATTCGTGCCAGACTTTGATGAATGATCTATTGCAATTGGCAGGTAACGAATATTTTACAATTTGTGCCAATCTGTACATTGGATGGATTGCTGCGATTCGACAAGAAAATAGTTTCCAAAAAATCGACAATTTTGATCTTTTGGAGTCAGTCGTTTGTCAGACGAAAGCCTGTTGTTGTTCCACAATGAATCTTGAAAAGAATGAATGATAAAACTGTTAATTATTGTAACTTTGGTTAAACCGGAATCGTCAAAACGAAACAATGTTCCAGGGACTGTCATTGAAGAAGAAAATTAATATAGACGTGTTTTTGTCCTAGCCTTCGCGATTTACCATTGGCTATTCAAATCTGACCTATCGAGCCACATAGAAAATAATCTTTTGTTGTTCGGACAGTTGTAGAAACAGTTTCTCAAGCGTAACTCTTTGAACACGAATGCATCGGTCCAAAGATTCTTATATCTTTTTTGAACGAAAGTTCAATCCATCAACGCGCTTTATAATCGGACTTTTAGCTCTTCCATTCGTTGCTTTATTCTGCGTCTCATCTCCTTGTACCTGGACAAACGAAAGTATTGTAATTAACGCTTGAGCCGATGCATCGCCAGGAATTTTATTTTCGACCACTAACTTTTCCTTCAGCATGACGATCTGCCGTTCCTCCTCGTAGTTATAACGCTGCAGTATTCCGTGACATTCCGCGATCGAGAGATTCAAAAACTGCGCGACATCCGAGCTTATCTCGGGTGTCGACAGTTTGTCCACGAGAAACAGACGTGCCACGTTCTCGTGGGGTCCGAGGACAACTCGGACTTCCAGGGGATACTCATCCTCCCTCAGCCTTCGTTGTTCTGCCGAAAATCAAGGTTTGCAATCAATATCCAGTAACTTAAAATAAGAACGACTTGCTGCGAAACCTCAAGCATGAAAAGAGTACTTTAAGAGCAGCACCGATCAATAATTTCGGTTATTGTTAATGTATCGTAAAATTTCACCTCCGTTGTCCCTTACTACGAAGAGAGCAAAATTGTCCGACTTCGCATCAACCTTGTACTTGTCTAGCATGAGATTGATGACCTCCTGAGTACTGACAAGGCTCGTTACCCAAACGGACATTTGCGAACCGTGTGGTGGCGTGAAAAAGCTCGTTTCTCTGTTGTAGAAGTGACCGTTTATCGAGCAACGACGGCGGAGACGATTTCGTGATTGTCGCCGGCCACCAGGACGACGTCTGATCGCTGTCGAGCCTTGCTTACGTCGTAAAACTACTCCGTCCAGCTGGAACACACGGAGTGTCTTAGACTAACATACAAAGTCTTTCATTATTGTTGTCGAATTTGAATAAATTCATCACCATCGTATATCAAACAATCCCAAGCCTGTAATATTAGATATTTTGGTCATATGGCTAATCCAACACTACTTATCCACGAATTTTCAATCGAGTTTTTTCCCTTTTCCAAAACATACCTCTAGTCCACTATCGGTGGACATAGTCATATTGTCGTCGTCCCGGAAATGCAGAGAATTTACGGAATCCGTGTCGCTGTCACCGCGGTGCCTCTGCAAACAGTCGGGCCCAGACATCGAGCGATTCAATCCTTTCTCGATCCAACTGTCGTCTTGGCTGATAGATCGGTTACCGACACTTTTCTCAAGGCTGTCATAGTACTCGACGCGTCGCAGTGTTCCATTTTTACTCGGTGTACCCTGATAATTGGGCGTATCGGTACTCGACGAACTGCCTATGCTGTGAGTCGGTGTACTTGTTATGCTGGTGTCGGAAATTTTCACGTGATGAATCGGACTTGTGATACCCGCGTTACCGCGACTACCCTCGCTCGTGTCCAGACTCGACTGGCTGGACAACGGTGGAGTTTCGGTACTGGAATGTGAGCTTATCGACGGAAGATTCTCAGGCATCGTTTGATACAATTTATTTCCATCTTCGACTTTACGTTCAACCTGCGAAATACATATTTATTGTCCTTTATTATCGAATATTAGATTTATTTCTAATCCTAATTCGTCTTAACGTTTGGTAATCAAATCAAGACCAAACAATGACACCCTCAATGACACTGACATCTCTTTGGAAAAGAATGTATATATTTCCTTTTACCAAGGTCAAATCCACTGTACATTCGAGATTTTATGAAATCGTCGAACTTTGTTACCGATTCTTGCATTGTCCAATGCCAGGAAGATAAGAGAAATATTGAAAAGTCAGATCTTTTGTTTTGACGATACAAATTATCCGAACCTGCAGTAGTTCATCCAGTTCGTCCCACTCCATAGTCTTAACGTCCAACTTCATCGGGAGAGTGAGACTTTTTAGATGATCAGGGGAGGCTGGTACCGAATTTGGGTCGCTCTCCAATCGGCTCTCGGTCGGTGACGAGTCTTTAATCGTTTCCTGTGGTTTTTCATCGTCGCTATCTTCCGCTTCCTAAAAGTTGTCAAGAAATATTGTACCGCTTTCTTGATTTTAAAAAGTTCCGCCAATATAGGTGCATTTACCTCTGACACACTTCTTCTGCACGAATTCCGATTCCTCGCTGTGACAACAGTCCTCTGATCATCGTCCTCTTTCAGGTGTATGACTCCCCTGACACCCCAGTATATTCGCAAGGCTCCTTCAAGGATCAACCGTCCGTTCACCTCTCGGCTTCTTATGCCACGGCTTTTACCCTCGTAATACTGATTGAAGACTTTAAGCTTGGTCTCCAAATGGGATCTGCTGAGTGTCCGAGTCTTTTAGAAAATTCATTAATGGCATATAAGAAAACAAGATGGAAATTCACCTTGGCAGGGCGGAACGTGGCTCTTTCTTGCCAAAACTTGTATGCGACTCTACCCGTGTGCCATGACCGAACAATTGTGGCCCGAATAATGCTCCGTAGCAAGGTACATGGCAATACGGCACTCCCTTGTGCTACGGAAAGAAAAAGACAGAAAAGAAATAACATGACGTGGAAATTGCACATAATGATTGCAACATAGATCTTCCTCAGGCTAACATAATAATGAGTATATTTTTATACTCTCCAAGAATGTATGAGAGTCACAGAAAGCTACAATGGTGATAAAAAATGGCATAACTCGGGCAGCATTTTAACGATTCAAAAAATGCAAGGCATTTGCTTGCAGAATTCTCTGCTAATGAATATGACTATTGATACATAAACATGAATGATAATTCAACAAAAATCACGAATATCCAGGAGTTGCATGTGTGATCTAGAATTTAAGGGACATAGAACTGATTTTTATTTAAATCGCCCACGTATCCTCTGGAATTCAAAACAGTTAGTTTTATTTTAAGTTTGGACCTGTCGTAAATTATCATATTTTGTGTAATCTTAACATCCTTGATGATCAACTATAGAGAAATATTGAGGTTGCTCGCTCATACCTCAGCGTGTTGTCCAGGATTCAAACGCTTGCCACATTCTTCGCACCGCAAGCACTCGGGATGCCAATCATAGCCTAATGACTGCTTGCGTTCGGCTAAACACAAATCAAGAAGATAAATATTTTTCCTGTACTGTGGAGTAATAAGTGATAACAATGTCGAGACAACCCAGAGCTTATCGTTTCATTCGTGATAGGGAAAGTGTCTCGATAAGGACCTCCAAGCTCTATCAAAGGTCGGGCAGACTGGAAGACGCGATTTTTTAGGCTATAACCTCAATTTGAGTACATTGATCCCAGCTTTGTCATTTCGTTTTTTCCAATTTTTTTCTAACAAGCAGAACCTAAGAAAGCGAAGATACGGGCATCGCTAACAACGAGGATGTGTCACTGAGGACATTTTGTCACGAGAAACGATAATTTAAACCTTTGGATTGTCAACGTCAAAGTTATCGGAGCACCGTGCATTGCGTATTCATTTCTTTTTGTCTCGTATGATCAATTTTCACACCGAAGTAAACGGGTTTCCCGCATTTGTGACACTTCCACATTATGTTGCGCGCTTAAAGATTATCGCGAGGATAGATCTCTTTTGTTTTCCTTTTTCTTCCCGTATATCGTATTTCACTGTCGTGGGAGACTATGCAACATTTTTGTTTACAAAATCAAACGAATCTTGGTAAAAATGACACGCGGAAATGTCACTGCGACACGGAATTCCAAAGGGTTAAAGGGTATAATGAAGAAAAAAGACGCGAAGACGAAGAGAATCAACAGTTATATATATCTTTCGAGGGCAAAATCTAATTCGCTCTTGATGCTTATTGCCTGGCGGTAAAGAAGGTTCTCAAAATGTCGTACTTCTTTCTAACGCATTGGCGCTCCAGTTCCTATCGTTCAGCTTGGTCGTCCGACCGAATCACTACCTTTTCATGTAAACGCCATCTTGCGATATTTGCGTGAACTGTAATTTTGGATACGAACATTTGTTCTTTTTTGTATAGAATATCGAAGTTTTTAAACAATAGAATTGTCGATGATTACGACCGGACGGCACTGATACCTTCTATACAAAGCATTTTGGAGGAAGTCTCGCTAGCTGTTCTCGAATAAAATGTTTCGTTCTATAGCTGTATCATTTTCACTGTAAAAATAATCAAATTTGTGCACGCCGCTGTTTATCATACTTAGAAAATGTGTAACATCATTGAAGATTTCGAATAGGTACAGGGTTCCAAGAGGAATTATTGAGCAGCTCATAGATAATTTTTCTGTAATAAAAAGTCTAACGAAAAATAAACATAAACGTATTAATAGGAATGAGGTAACGAACGAAAAACTGCTTTTGTCAGTGATACACGAATTATATTTGATGATTAGGATTTTTTTTCTTCTCATCCTAATAACTCACTTGCCGGAACATCCGGAAATTGTCAAGCACATCACGTAGGTAGAAATAAAAATCACTGAACCTTGGAAATATCGAAAGAACAAGAAAAGAACTTGTACAAGTGCAAGTGGAAAACATTTTGCTTTTTATTAAAGCCAAATCATAGACAAATAACATGTATAATTTATCCAAACTGAACAATGAGAGGTTCAAACTGGTATAAGTGTAAACAAATAAATTACTCGAACTAGAGATTTATATTAGGAAACACAAAACATAGTACGTATAAAATGAGATGATGCCGAACGAAAGGGTCTTTTCGATTTCTACCCTTAAAACTCCACCAGCTCGTCGTCATTTCTGCTTATCGGATCTCCCCTCAACAAGGCGATGATCATGCTGCAACAAAACAATATTCTCTGTGCAACTGAACGTGAAGCTGCATATCGTTTCTTCAGCCCTATCTACTATACTTACCAGTATAGATAAATGAAGAAGAAGATGAGATAATATCCTAGATATATCATGCAGTCGTGAATATGTTTTTTCAACCGTCCCCAGTTGTGTATCTCCGTTGGATCAAACACTCCTAAATTACCTCGCGGCACATTGAAGTATTCGTACCACAGCCATACCGTCATAGGTATATTCAGTAATGTGAGAATCCATTGGCCGTGTATCAAAAGCATGAAGTTCAAAAATGTGTGCGCTGTAATTTTGGGCATCACCCACTGAAAAAAAAAAAGTATCGTTTCATTATAAATTATACTCATTATTCACATGTGTATAAAAACTAATAGATAAATAAAAACGAATAGTCTCGACGTTTTGTGAATATTTTGAGAAGTCAATTAAACGTTTAATAAAGCTCTGTAACTGTTTTGCAAATCAACTTCATGATTTCTACGTTAGTTTTGGGCATACCATAATGGTGTCACTTTTGAAAATTCAAGCGTGCATCATACCTTGTTCAAGCTCGAGCAGCATTGTTGAGCGTTCAAATAATCGGATTCGAGATCCGACAATACAATTACCTGCAAATTATCATTATCATTAAGGAACATACCAAGTTTGAACTTCCGACGCCGGTCAGTTAAACCGGTGACTATAGTGACGCTCTGGCAGCTAAATGTCCCTAGATCTCTACATACACAAGTACATTGGAACAACAAGCAGCCGAGGTACGAAACTGAGTTATTCGGATGAAATTACACACCACGCAAAATTTATTCAAGGATTTCCTGTGGGAGTGCATCGATCAGTGTTTGAAAAAAAAGGATACAAAGTAGACAAGTACGAAGAGAATGAATCCGGTGTCGACCAAAGCGAACGCAAATAACAGCGGTTCGCAAATTAGGCCCATTTTCACAATTTTATCGGCGAATCTTTGCCTCCCACCTCATTCGATCGACGAGTTATTATTTGCGAAAATATCTCTCAAAGTACGTCACGTAACTCGCCAAAGTGGCTTTCTCATCACGGGCTCGTGAGCCCAACACAAAAATTCCAACACAAACGTCAACTGGCGACTGTACATTAACAGACTGTGCAATGTGCCAACTTGAGAACGCATTTCTCCCTGACCTAAATTGGAGATTCGATACAACGATGAGGACGCTGCGATCGACGCGATCTTGGACATCTTCGAGAACATTTTACATTGTCGCGAAATGTCCCAAGTTTTTAGTGTCCTACTCTGTCACCCGTAGTGCTAGTTATGTAATGAGATTTGCATAACTACCCATAGACACTTCGCCTTAGGGGTTCTATAGTGTTTGTTTCGACTAACCAATATCCTTGACCTTGCTAGAATAAATAGCATTCTTTATCATAGTATTGCTAGCGCTACCAAGCGGTGTGAGATAGAATTTAAAAAAGCGGGCGAAACGCGATTCATATCAATGCACAGGAGCAACGAAGTCAAATGTGCATAGAAGGACAGTTCTTAAGGATTATATGTGCCCAGTCTGCTGGGGACGCCCCCATCGGTAGTTCTCAAGTAGCGGCGCTGACGGCGGTTTTCATTCTCGCTCTCGCTTTCTCTCGTTGGGAGAATGATGGCGTCCTGCTTACTCCTGTATAATGTTATGCTTCGGGGGATAGTCGTGTTCTGCTTCCTCTTATTGGTATTGTAATATACAGGGGGTCCCACAACGAAATGTCATCCATGAAATGGGGGTTTGGGGGTGAAATTCTGAGTCTATTGATGCAACCATGTATAGTTCCCCGATCAACCCCTGAATTATTATTAATATTGCAACAAATCCACCATTTCATTCGCCTTGAGCCCTCCATTTCTAAGGAAAAATGTAAAAAAAATATTCTAGAAGCGTTTTTTCCATTTTCTGAGTCTAATTTTGCACGTTCGGCAAAAACTCGGGCATATTCGTAATCAGCAGAAAATTTCCGATTAAATTGATCCTTTTAAGAGTTGAAAACGAAAAAAAAAAAATTTTCGACTCCCTCCGGCCACTTTCTCGAAATCTCGAAAATCACGAGTTTTCAAAGGGTCGTAGAGTGAACTCAATACGTGCTATGGAGGTTCAATTGGTGAGTTTGGAAAAGGTTTTTGCCTAACTTAAATAATGGCGTTGGATTCGTATCGATATCTCTTATAGTTTTCCCGGAAAGTCCAGGTGAA
>JAPYZI010003624.1:0-24312 GCA_030523105.1 Ophioninae sp. A BG-2022a | reverse complement strand
GCGAGTTCGCTATCGGTGAGTCGATCATGTTTTTCTTCAAACTACGCACCGGCGAGATCGCCCTTGAAAATTTTCGTCGCGAATAATCGCGTTCGCGGACACGTTGGCAAACATTTTCTTCCCCCTCTCTTCTGAAAAATGACCGTGTCGAATCTCGAATAAAATTCACGTGTTTAGACAATTTATGATTTTTCGTAGACGTAAGTATCGAAGCTATTGGGAATTGAAATCCCGCTAATTCTAGCAGCGATATGTTTATCAGTAATATTCATAACCCCGTGTTGCTACCCGGGTGGCAACACACGAGATACGCAAAAAGAAGCGTACAATATGGCTGCCACACAGAGCGAAGCAATCACGTGATTTTTATCGGAAACATTTTCCGTCGTTACTTTTTGTTTCAGTATTCCTTACAAATACAGAACACCCATATATATTATATCCATGAAAAATAATACCTATCTATACTACAAAATTCCCTATATACGTTTTATAAACAAAAAAAACAAATATATAAAGGCGCGATATCGATCGCCTAGCAGTTATTATTTATTTTCAACCGGCGAATAATACATTTTCGTATGCAACGAGTACTGTTGCTACTATAGTGATAAAATTTAACGACCGCCTTCCCCCTCCTCCTTCTCCACGTCCGCGTCATTTAATACAAAAAATCCGTTGCAGGTAATTAGTCGATTAGTTGAATGAATAAAAAAAAAGGGCGTGCCTTTTTTTGAGACAACGAGTAGCAGGATTCCCGGGAAGTGGCGAAGAGCGAGAAAGCCACGAGTCGAGTAGATACACCGGTGGAAGACGAGGAAGGAAAAAAAAGTGTGCTGAATCTTTGCCAACAAGAAGGATTTTAATTTGGGCTCGTGCGGCTGCAAACTCCGTGCCACGGAGACGCGAGGGAGTTTACGAGTCTCATTCTCCTCCCTCACTCCCCCCCCCCCCCCACCCCCCGCCTCGCCGCCGTCGCCCCTTCTACTTTTCGGTGGAGCCTAACAAAAGTATCACCCGAATGAATGCGGTGCGCCTTCTCGTTTCCGGTTCCTCCACCGCGGGTGGATCTCGCTCTTCTCGCCTCATCGTTCTCTCGTCATCGAGCTCCCATCCTGATTTTCCCTTTCTTCCGGCATACACGTACACAGGCCAGTCAAGTTTTTTGGATCGGTGCCACGCGTATCCGAGCCGCGACAGAAGCTCGCAATCGCGTCATCCCGAGGCCTAACCGCGCTATGTGGAACACCTAGCCTTTGGCGCATCTTCGCTCCCCAACACGACCATTCAAATTCCATACTTTCGTATTTCTACGTTGCTACCGAGGATTTATTTTATTTTATTTTTTTCCAAATAAGCTTACTTTTTTCAATTTGCCGAAAAACGTTTGTTTATTTATCGCTAACTATTTTTTCCTTCTCAGATGTAACGGACTTGCGCCATAGCTTTTTCCAATTCTCGGAGAACTTTTGATACGCGCATTTTGATATGGCCCAGCGAATAAGTCTCGATCCCCTCAATCGTGGATAATCTTCGACGTTTAGTGGCTTCGTTCGGTTTCGGAAAGAGAGAAAAAAGTCGCGACCCGCCAATCTTTCGGTAAGTTAAAAAATCTTTCACTATTTTATAACTAGTATCAACACTTATCCTCGACGGAAGTCAAATATCTCAAAAAATCCTCGCAACTTCGATCGAAACCGTTAACACCCTTCGTGTACGCACCATCGGGGAATTCCGAGCCGTACACGCGAGGTCCAGCGGACCCCATTTGTTTTTTTTTTTCAATATTCGTTGTAAGGAGACCGTTCGTCCGATGTGAATGAAAAAAAGCGAAAATGCAGCTTGACGTATCTAGAATGATACAGGATTATAATTTAGTAGAAAACAAGTATCAAGATTGTCAAATATCCGTAAAAATGAGCAAAGTCGCGGAAAACCGTGTTTTTTGTTCTCTTCAAATCATAACTTTGTTGTTTTTATTAATAACTGACGAACATTTTCACTAAAATAATCTTAACGGATAATATTATCAATAAAAAAAAGTGCAATATTGAATCTTTCAAAAAAGGTATTTATACCTTTGCCGTTAAAGGCTTCATGTTTGACCAGAAAGTTGGGGTCGGGTTCGAGCGGACCCGAGGTGCAGAAGGTTTAAATAATCCACGAAAGTAGGAATTTCTCGTAACGAGTAAGGACGATTCTAGGTGACACGAACAACGCCCGTTCCACGCGAGATCTCGGAGAGTCGGTTCGAAAGCCGGAGTCGGAGGTTCGTTAGCGATCGGGATTTGATAAAAAGAGATGGGTGGCGGGGGTTTGAAACAATGGATCGCAAAGACAGAACCGCGTATCGAGTTTTGGAGAGTGGCAGAGCTCGTTGGCTGGGGATGGTGATGGAGATCGACCGAACGGTACAAACTAGACTCAAAGCTGGACGGACTTGCCGGTCGATCGTACAATCTGTCATGTCTGTGTTGACGAGTCCGCGTTCTCTCGCGATATCATCTCTCTCTCTCTCTCTCTGTTGGGGACCTTATCGCGAGAACACGCGAAACGATCGACCAGAATGCAACAACTCTGTGGCAGGATGCCGGTTGCATAACCAGCGCCAGGAGCACGGGCATTCATTAAACAATAATATTCAATCGAATATTCATGAAGGAGAGTGGAGGCGTGTTAGGTGACGGAGCGGGGGGAGGGGAGACGAGCGGAACGTTGATAGCGAGGGGGAGGGTGAACGGGGCAACTCCGAGCTGGCACCCCCGCGTGTGGTTGAACGCTCCTGCCGTTATGGAAAAGGAAAATAGGTCAACTCGGCAGTCTTTTCACGAAGAGCCACGACCGTTCAACGGGCTTTTGCAATATCGGATAAAAATTTCACTCGAATGGACGATGCGTTGCATCACGCAGGTGGGGTGCGAAAGAGAGAGGAAAATGGTGAGAGAGATGGGGGGAAAATGTGATAGGGGAACGGAGCCGTGCGAGAGTCAGGTATGTTGCACGTACAACTGCGCTTGAGGTTTTTCCAAAGGCCTTCGAACAGCCCGATTATTGGTCCAAACGGTTTTTACCGTTTTATCAGCTTTCGACTATTATCCTTTTTTTTTTCGTAATGAAAACAACGACAAGCGCATAAATTGGCTAAGGAATTTACTGGTTTCGTGGTTTGGTTTATTCTAGTGAATCATTTATCGATGTAACTCGATGTTAGGGTCGTGATTGTGCGACGTAGCGCTTCGTGGGAACTGAACGAAATTGGGTTAACTGAAATTAAGCCGAAATCGCGTCAACGAATTTCGTTCGGAGGAAGTTTAGCTTTGGACGGAACTTGTGTTCGCGACGTCGTTGGTCATGGATAACGATTTATCGAAATTTATTTGTTTGGGTTGTAACGTTTGATAAACTTTAACGATTAATAAACTTCTACGTGTCCTTAACTTTCCCTGGCGGATGAACCTTAAGGATACGTAAAACGTGTACCGCGTGATGGCGAGAGATATTTCAATCGAAATTCAATATTTTTCAGGATGGATATCTTTGAACGCGAATTTGAAGAATCCTCCCCGTCTGCGTCAATTCTACAGAGCTTGATGCTAAGCTTTTCAAAAGGAGAAACAACCGGCCACGAGAAACACCGGGTTCGAAATTTTGGTGAGATTACGTCGATCTTCTACGTTTTCCAGTCTTAACCAGGCGAGAGTGTGGTGAAGAAGTGTAACAAGAAGAACGTCGCAGGGTTTAACGTATCCTTCTACCAAATTGGCTGTAAAACTAGATTCTTAAGAAAATCCATTGTTTCAATTATTTTGTATATTTTACATTGAGGTAACGATACCAATGCTCGGACGAGTCCCACTGTTCGGACATTGCTTGGTACCTTTCGCTGTATTAGCTATATTCATGAAAACTAACGATATTAATAAATGATAATAATAAATAAATAACAATAATAACACGTCGAAACATTGGGACGCGAAAGTGTTCGAGCACAGTGACAATACGACAATTACTGTCCGAAAATTTGTAAAATTTGCAATTATTCAACATTTTAACATATACTATTTAAAAAATTCAACTGTCCGGCGTTAAACGAATGCGTTTTGAATACTAGAATTCACGAGCGTGATGGTAGTTCCGGTAACTCTATTTAAAATCGATCCTTCAATGAATAATCAATTCTTAAACTTCGAAAACTATTAACAATCCGAGCGTTGATACCGTTACCTCAATGGAAACAAGTAACAACGAATTTTTATCGACGTTGAACGAAAACATGGTCGGTATGACGCAACCTTCCATACTCTCGCCGGGTTAAAAAAAAAGCAAGGCTCGATCAGAGCGATGCTCAATACAAACATCTACGTTCGTAAAATTCAACTTTTCGCTACGAAATTTACATATTTCTCAGCTGACGCACGCGCGGTATTAAATTCCGTTACGTTTTACCGAAACGTTGTAAATGTTGAACGATTTATTTGTTATCCGGGGGAAGGAGCGGTCAATGCGTTTTTGGGTTTGATGAAGAACGGGTCGGGACGGATGAGCCGACGAGCAGCAATCTACGCGTACACCGACTATCAGCCGCGATGGAACATGATTTACTCATGGTTGCTTCGCGGCCTAGCGCCTGTCCACTCGCGAAATATTTATTAGAGTCCGGTCAGGTTGGCCCTCTTCCGGTTAATGGGAAAACGAGCGCGGTCACGCCCGCACGCGCGCTACCCTTTCCGCCTACGAATAAACGTACGCGTGTACACTTAAGGGAGAACGTCCCACGAGTGAGCTTCCACTCGCGGCGTAAAAGGCGAGTGGTTCTCTCGCGCGATACCCTCCTATTATTACTTTTTTATTCGCCTGCTAGTTATCTCGACGAATCGATGCATTCCGGTTATCTATTCGATGAAACGGAAATGGCGATCAAGAAAAAGAGAGAGTGGGTTTCGCGGGATGGACGGGATTGATCGATCGATATATATGATTATGCGAGTAAACGTAATAAAAGCACGTAAGCGCAAAGAGAATTACGTCGATATTGACACATTTTATTATACTTTGGTACTAAAAGTTTCGGACAATTTAAAAAAAAATAAAAGGAGTTCGCGGAATAAAGATATAAACATTTAACGAATCAATAACTAAAAAATAATGTAATGTAACTGAAGTATCGAAAAATACTATATAAATAAATATAAACCAGTGTAAATCTGAAAGGCAAAAATTTTATTCATAAAAGTTCAGTCTAACCGCAACAATTGGCTGAACGATAGACAACGCGTAACTTAAAATAAACTTAAAATTAATGATACAATAAATACTTGTACAATAATGAAAATAAAGAAATAAAGTGACGTAGACAGCGATCGAACTCAAACTCATAAATACAATAGCCAAACCATAACTTAACTTAAACTTAAAGTAATAAAGGATGAAATAAACGAGAACTCAACAAGAATTTAGGCTATAATAACAATGATAATCATGAAAATCATAAGAATATTGATAATAATGACGAGCCTGAATTGAGGAGGGAGGGAAAGAGAGAAGGAGCGAGCGATTGAGGAAAAGAAAAAAGAGTGAAATTAATGGAAAGACAGAACGGCGAAAAAAGGAAGAGAAGAGTTAAACAGGGGAAGGCAAAGGAAGACTGAAAGAAAAGTTAAGAGAGAGAAAGAGCGATGCGGAGGGAGTAGAAAAAGGACGAGAGGAAGACCGAGAAAAAAGAAGGAACAAGAACGTGAAGGTAATAGGCAGGAAAAAAGTGAATGGCGGAAAGTCGGCGGGGGGAGGAGAGTTCTTTTCAGGTGCATGAAAATGTAAACGGTTACGTTTTTATGCACGTTTCTCTTTGTTATTGGATTATCGCTAATGTTTTCCTCGTGTTATCGCGCAATTCATTTTTCCTCAAACTCTTTTCTACTTTCAATCATGTTAGCTGAAAAAAATATGTTCCGCGCTGTGTTCGGCGGTTACCATTTTTTATCACGTTACGATGGTTCTCTTCCTGCTTGTTCGTTTTTCGCCCTTCTCTCTCTCTCTCTCTCTCTCTCTCTCGGTCCATGTCTCGCAATATTTATCAACGCTGGTCAACGAAATTTTAATCCCCGACAGTTCTCATCCCCCCGTTGTTAATATTCATACAGGGCTTGGAGGGGGAGAAACCGGTAATCCCATTATTTTTCTTTCCCGTGTTAAAGTGATTTCAATATTGACAATTTCTCGCAGTCGATTTCAGCGCTCTTGAATTTTTCACGTTTGTGATATTTTTCGTTTATTTTTTCATCGGCGATGCATAATATTTAACATTATTTCGTGATCGATCATTTGTTCCTTTTTACATCACCAAAGACTTTTTGTGTCGTCAATTAGATTTTTTCTCAGTAATTTTCGGTCTTTCAATGTTCGGAAAAAAAAAGAATTCTCACGGGGATGAAAGGAAATTTGAATAACGCGTATAGGCAAAAGTGTTCTGAATATTAAAATCCTCAGTAAGGAAAAATGTAAAATTTGTTGCATCCGAAAAAAGACCAACGATCGTGCACGATTATTTTTCTCCGAATGTGAAAATCCTCAATGATAAGAAAAATGAAATTTGGATTATTCAAGAAATATGATGGATCGTGCCCTGATTTTTTTTCTGAATGAGAAAATTGTCAATGATAAAAAATATAAAATGTAAGTCGTGAAAAAAAAGACCCAAGATCTTAGCCGAACTTTTTTTCAATGTCAAAAATCCTCATTGAGATAAAATACGAAATTTAGCTGATCCTAAAAAGGACGAGCGATCGTTATTAATTCTTTTTTCTAAACGCGACAATTTTTGATAAGAAAAAATAAAATCTGGCTTATCGAGGAAAGACGAAGGATCGTGCACGTATTTATTTTTCCCGAATGTCTAAGAATGTCCTCATTGAGGACAAATAGTAATATTCGGGTCATCCGAAAAAGACGAAAGATTTTGAGAGCGGGCTTGAAAAAAAAATGGAATTGCCGATGGTGGTGGAGGTATGACGAAAAATTGTGCACGAAATTTGACACGTACAGGTGGATATGCGAGAGTGCGAGGGAAACCATGAAGGTTGTACGTGAGTTTCGACAGTGAGTGAGGGAGGTCACGGCTCCCGGCGAATCGATAGTAAATACTTTCAGCCTGTGGGGGTGATAGAGAGCGGGAGAAGGAGAGAAAGAGAGAGAGAGAGAGCGAGAGAGATACGGTCGAAGAGCGAAAGAGGAAATGGAGAAGGATCCTCGCTACCTTGAGGGCGTTGCCGCCCGACCATCCTCAATATATAATGCACTATTTGCGATACGTAAATTTTCGAAATCGTTCCCCAGAGCTCGGAATATATTACCGCGTGGCTTCTCGCCCTCCTCAACCCAGTGTATTTATCAAATGACGACAACCACTATGTAAATGTACACCCGGATATATACGGACTCCTCGAGAAAGAGTTTCCACGATACGAAGGAAAAATCTTTCCTTGACGATCCAACCGATGTAACGTTCCAGTCCAAGAAAAACGCCGAACGAATCGTGGCGATCTTTCAAATTGGGATAGGTCTGTTACCAGCTAACGACAACGACTGATCTTTCATTTTTTTTCGTTCAAGGCAGTACCGCACGGATGTTTCATAATCTCCGAAATTTTGGAAAATTAGCAGCATGGTAATTCTTGACGGAATAATAATTCGTGAATGATTTTTCAATTTTCCATTGAATAATTCAGCAGTTGTAAGGGTGTGAATTCTACACGGTTGTTCATGGGGAAACGGTTGTTGGAAAACGCGTTCTGCAGGAAAGAATTCAAATTTCCAAAATTTTCGTTTTAGATTCGAGAAGAATTCAAGTCTCAAGAACGTTCATTTGTCGTTTGTAAAAAAGCGAACGTGGAGAATTCCAGTTCGAGATAAAATCCAACTTGAAAAAAATACAAATTAGATAAAAATTCGTGTTGGAAAAATATGTATTCAAAATTGGAGAGTGCCTCAAATTTGAAAAATGTCAATTTCAAAACATGACTCTGAAAAATATGAATATATTTAAAGTTTCAAAAAAGTATGAAATCCCAAAAACGCGATTTTTTTTTAACTTCAAGCCTATGCGCATCCGCGGATCGTATCAGTATAATAATTTTCGCCAAAAAAAACCGTTCCCCGAACAAATTTTTTTGTTGAAAAAAATTTGAGCCATGAAGAAAGTAATTCCGGCATTTCTCATTGGAGTTCGTCGAAACGAGGATTTTCCCTTCTTCCCCTGTGCGGACGAAATTCGATGAAACTTGGGATCTCCCTCAGTAGCGAATAAAGTCTTTTATCAGTGCGGAGGAATTTTTTATCGAGCGTGGAAGTGAAACCCATAGCGAGTCGAGATGGTCGGTTGTCGGGGTGGCGGCAAGGGGGCGGGGGGCGAAGCGAGAGTGGTTGAAAAGTTTGGTCGAAACGGGGAGCAACGCTTCAAACTGGACTACGGAAACAAGGAAGCCAGTGCCGAGATGGTAGCCTGGGTGGGGGAATATGGGCCGATGTTGTTCCTTCCGGGGAGCTTTTGTGCGCGGCAAACTGTGCGGACTGGAAAACTTTCTTTTTAACCGACAATTAACCGGCAGATCCGGATTCAGGCTTGCGGAGAGGGTAAACGAGAGTGGGGGTTGGAAGAGTCGAAGAGACGGTGAGGGAAGACGAATTTTACGGAAAAGTGAGCACTGAGTCGTCTCCGATACTGGATTTTGCTACTGAGAGGGAAAATGCGAGCAAGAGAGAGAGAGAGAGAGAGAGAGAGAGGAATACGAGATGCCTGACGGAAATATTTCCTGCTCGATACAACCCATCCTTTAAGGAGTTAGGGCAGCGTGAAAATCAAACAAATATTTCGTGGTTTGGGCCAACCGAAGTTTGGAAGAAATTGGTAATTCAACCAAGAAGGTTCAACGCGCGATGCGGTTATCGTAGATTTAAAGTAAACTTGCGCGCGGATAAGTATATCCTATTTTATGAGAGACTAATTTTATTATATTTTTAATAGTACTAATACATAACAATAATTAACAACAATATAATATAATAATGCTACAACGCATGCTTAATAATAATATATACACGGTATATATTATTATTAAGCATTGTTAGGCATAAATATGGTATTAGCCATATAAAATAATTGTCCTCTCAGGAAATGTCATACATTTTCTCCAGTGTATGATTACAACGATAGGACTACTGCCCAACCATAAAAGTATAACCGGTTGGATATTAAAAATATCTCTGAATTCTTGAAAACACGAGGAATCAATATTTCTCGACGGACCGATAACACATGAATTATTGTCCATTTTTTCACAGAATAATTTAGTATTTATAAATATATGAAAGATTAACCGGGTTCGCTTTGTATTTCACTAGACAATTCTGTCTTCCATTGAATCTCGAAAAATTCGTTGGATTCAGGCTCGAAACATTCCGGAAAAAAGCACGTACTTCCAAAGTTTCGCTTTCGATTCAGCGATGCAGAATTCACTGTGCGAAACGGTAACTCATCGATATCAGAAAAGCCACGCTTTACGTGCCAAAGCAAATATGATCCGACGCCAACGAAAAAACCTCTTTTATCCGTCCCTCCAGGCGAATTTTTTTTATGTTTTTTTTTTCACCCCTTAAAGCGGTTTTCGTTCTATGAGAGGACTTTTCTCACACGCGGCACGTGCTAAACTTTCGAAAGAGCTCTATATCTGCCTCGGAGGCTTTTGATTCATAGCCCTTACCCAGATCGCATATAAAATACCAAACCTCAATGTTGAACAAAGCAAAAAATACATTTTTTTTTTTTACGAAACTGTGCGAAATAGACTCGAACCTGTAGACTTTCGAGCCTCGAAGCTTGATTGGATGTCGTAAAAAGAACCGGTGAATTTTTACAGCCCTAACCCCCTGCTCTCTCTTTCTCTCTATCTCCCTCTCCCTCTCTTTCTATCTTTCTCTCTAATCGTGGGATTTCACGCTAGAATTATCCATCCCTGGTGTCCCGTGAGTTGGTTCCCGTTTTCCTAATTTCGTATCCTCACCCGGAGAAAGGAAGAGGGAGAGTTCAAGTTGGATGAGTTAGACCGGAACGTTGGATAGATATCAGATAAGCCGAATAAACCGGATGACTAATACCGTGAATGAATCAAAAGCTCTTCGATTATAGGGAGAAAGGAAAGAGGGGATGAAAGTGAGAGAGAGAGCGAGATTGGGGGCGGGGGGGAGGGAGGATAAAGATACATAGGAAAGTCAGGAGATAACTTCTGTACTTGAGCCCCGCTGTTGCTGCTTTCATATCTCTATTCCGTTCTCAGTCTTCGTCCCATCAAGAGGAGATTCTCTCCTCCTGATAAAGTCAGCCATAAACAGTAAAAGTGGAGGGAACGAGATTCCAACGGGGAGATCAATCTTTCGTGAGCTTCTTTCTCTCCTCTCGTCTTCTTCCTCTTCATCATCGTCATCGTTCTTCCCGTCGCCCCTTCCAATTTCGTTTTTCCTCGTCGCTTAATTCTAGAAAGGTTTTCGATCACGTCTTTCTCTCTCTCTCTCTCTCTCTCTCTCTCTCTCTCCGTGCGACATTCTTCGCGTCCTGTAAAATCCTCTTGGCCATTCCATTTGCGAAATCTCGGGAGCCACCGTCAACTTTGTTTTTTGTCACCAACGCTTGAGGAACAACGCCCCGGCTCACTGATATACACGGGGAAACTTCTTTTTTCGTTTTTTTTTTTGCTCACCTCAGGAAACGAGGAAAACGTTCTCTCGCCGCGCTGTCCTCGTTGGTGTTTTGCTGGAATTGTGTATCAGAGAGGGATCACCGACCGTTCTACGTGGACCTCTACAGGGTGGCGGTTCTAAAGTAAACGTTGGATTCTACAGGGATCGCAGAGGCTATCTCGAAACTCAAAGAAAAGATCCGTATCGATGGAACGTCATATTTGACGTTTCGCATCAGATCTGGAACATCGAACGTCACATTTGACATTTGAAATCAGACCTGCAACACCAAACGTCATATTTTACGTTACAACATGCAAATCTTGAAACTCCAAACTCACCAAGTTTCACATCTGACGTTCGATGAGTTCCCAAATCCTCTATTCGCGAAAACACAACTTTTCATAATCCCTGTACAAACCAATCTCAAAAAACTCTATTTCCCTTCGATTAAAAATTGTCGGTCGAAAGTAATGTATACTTTCCACCGTTATTTTCTCAATGACGTAACGAATCGACTTTCTCAAAATTCTCCGTTTGTAGATCCCTAAAGGTTACTTACCTATATTTTGCAATGGGAATTTCGTTGTTCCGAGGACAAAACAAAATCAAATTCATTTTTCTCGATCCGCCGGACTCGAAAGAAAATTATTATTCTTATTTGCGGAATGCTCAATTTCTTTTGCAAGTAAAAACGAATTTGTACAAAAAAAAACGATTCGAAAACATCGCAATTGAGAATGATATTTCTTCCGTGGTCAAAACGTTGACGCACGATGGTAGAAAATTAGTCGTGCTTGAAAAATCGTCACCCTGTAGGTACGAAAGAGCCCTTACGTGGCACAATGACGCGACGACCACCATCATCCCCCCGCCCCTACGTCGCTGTCGTGAAATGGATATATATATATTTATCAGGCATGAAGAAGTGCTAAATAGCACTTGGATTCGCATTAACCCCCAGGGGTCTCTTTCGCTTTCGAGGGAACGGCCATCCAGGGATGAATCCAGGAGCGATAAAAATGTGCATTCCCTCTTATACGGGTATTATTTCGTAGATCGTGGAAAAGTTGGCGATTGTTCTACCGAACGCGACCACTTCACGGATCATATCAGATTCGCATCGTTTTCCACCCAGACAACTATCGTCAAAGTTCTTCCATTTGGGAAAAGGAAAACTCGCCGGAAATGGATGTTAGGCGAAACGCCGGACGCCGAAAATCGTAGACGTTCTTCCAAAGTGTCAGATTTTTAATGCGCCCTCTCGAATTTTCGCTGTAACTCGCCAAGAGGGTGATCGATCGTTTTTGTTCTTTTTTTTTTTTTGAGGTTTCATTTCCCGCTGATTCGAAAGCCACCGGGTGTCAAATCGAAAATAAATGTTCACTAATATATATATATATATGTAATCTACGTTGACAAGTAGCGTTTTCTCGTTTCTTTCGTTTTTCGATTATAAAAGAATTTCCTTTTTATTCCCGACGATTCGTCGACGAAAAAAAGAAAATAAAATAAAAATTGTCAATTGAATTTGAAATTTCGAATATAATTGAAAAACTAATATATACGAAACAATACTAAATTATAAATTACAAAAAAAAAAACAATAAACGTTGAATAAACTATGAATAAAAACTAAAAATCGAACATTGTAGAAGTTTTTGAAATTCGGGGACAAAATTGAAGAAAATCAAGAGAATCGACAAGCAAATTTGACAAATTTGTCAGACTCTCTTATCTCGAAAAGATACGAAAGGAAAAGTCGGGTGGATTATTTGAACGTGTATTCGAGGGAATTTACGAGTGAATCTTCGAATCCAGATATAAACGTCACATTTCCGACCACCCTGTACACAAATATATATATATACACACACCGATGCGATTTTTGCTTTGACTTCCGGTGGAGAGGCAAAGCCCCGAAAGAATTTGACGCGGTTCTTGCGCAGCCCGGGCTGTCATCTCGCGGGCGATGCAGCAACGAAGATACTCTCCAGGAATTTGCATTCTCGCAGGAAGAGGTTCCGGGATGAAAGTATATATATATATTAATATATATATACATCAATATATATACATACAAGGGTGGACGGGAGATACGCGAGGGAAGGAGTCGATGGAACAACGAGACGAGAGAGGGACGGCGGCGGGGGAGGGAAAAAGGACGATCGCGCGAAGATGAGCGAGGACATCAGCGCGAGTTCCCCAAAGAAACGGGAGGGTGCGCGAGAGGCGCCCGGAGTATGGCGTTTTCTCGTATCTTTTTTCTCCTCACAAAAGGTGATACCCGCTGGAGGAAAGGCGTCGGAAGAAAAGCTGGGAAAGGGGCGGGGAAGGGACGAGGATCCCGAGGATAGCAACATTACTGGTATAGAACTCGTGTCCCGGATACTGCAGTTGCTTTCTCGATGCAACAACGTAAGAAAGAGAGAGAGAGAGCGAGAGAGAATTAAGGGGGATGAAGGGAGCGATGAGAAGAGCGAGGGAGCTGTCGTAAGTAAGTGGACTTTTATTCCGTTTCGGTGCAGCTGTTTCGCATTTGCGAAACTGCCTTCTATGGTTTTCCCGAGGCGCGAAAGAGAGAGAGAGAGAGAGAGAAAAAGAGAGGCGACGCCGTGTAACGATGAGAACCGGGAGCTTGTTCGGTTTGTGTAAACGAATTCACTCGAGTACAGTGAGATCCCGATTTTCCACCGCGAATCTTTTTTCTTTTTTATCCCCCTCCGTGTTTAACTCCACCTCGTTTATCTTATGGAAGGATATCGTGCTCCATACCCGATCAAAAATATATATCGTTCCGAGCTAAAAACATAACCTCGAAGGCGTAATCATGACCCCGAGAGTCAAAACTTAACCTCAAAGATGAAACTAAAACCTCTAAGGTAAAAACATAATCGTGAAAATAAAAATATAACGAGTTGATGATAACTGATATTGAATAAAGAGTATGTAGCTTGTATTTAAATTTGAAAAAAAAAGTAATAAAACAAAAACGGTTTAATATTCGATTTTATATATACCCACAAATAAAATGGTTTTAAATAAACCAATATTTCACCATTTTCTTGTAACTCGTGCGTTCAAAGGTCAATTCGAATATTAAACTTCATTTTTTATAAAGTTGCTTCATTGACCTTTGAGCGCACGAGTTACAAGAAAATGGTGAAATATTGATTTATTTAAATCCATTTTATTTGTGGGTATACATCAAATCGAATATTAAACCGTATTTTATAAAAAATGAAGTTTTTCGTAAAGTTGAAGAAGTAGTAGTACACTTTATGAAACGAGATGACTTTATAAAAAAAACAAAGTTGTTTCCGCCATCGGGCATTCACTGTACTTCGAATGAAAGGGAAATAAATAAAAGAGGAAGGGGTGAATCAAGTCCGCGTCGCAAGGAAAGAGAGACGATTGAATTTTGCATAATTATTCGAGCAGTCGAATAGATTCGTTCTGAAGGTGCGAAGGGACGAAGGGACGAATAAAAGTGGAAGCTTGATGAACTTCGGTGAAGAATACGCGACGATGTCGCTTCCCCATTTTTACCCTTACTTTACTTTTCTTTCGCCAAGACGTCTCTCCCTTTTTTTTTTATTTGTTGCTTTTTATTACTTTTTTTCCGTTTTTTGTTTTTTTCGTCTCGATCTTCCGATGGAAATTGCCCTTTGTCAGATTACGTCGCGAGTGTGGAGGAAGCGCGGGAGGCTTCGTCGCGCCAAACGCGAGCGATAACTTCATTACTCTCGAAGCGCGAGGCCATCAGCTCGAGCCCGGCGATTCATTGGATTAAAAAAGAAAATTAAAAAAAAAGAAAAAAGAAGGAAAATTGTTCGTCGACGAGAAAGCCTCGTCGCGACGGCTTGAAAAATGGCCGAGGGACTTCGAAGGGTGCGAAGGGAATATTGAGGGCTTGTGTACCTTCGGCGTTTCGTTTTAAAAAAGATCGAAAGTTTCGTCGTTAGGCCTTGAAGAATAAAATACGGATTCGATATGGAAAGAAAAGAAGAAAAAAACTCGAAGGAACGAGATATATTTAGCGGTGTCACGTTTGACAAATCGATGTTTTGTTGTCGAGTCGATTTCAAGATTTTTTTTCAATTATAGTACTTTTATAGAATATTAATATTAATGATACATAAATTTGTTATTATTTGACAATGGATCGTTCATTCGTGGATTATACATTCGTGAATTAATTTTTTAATTATTGAAATAATTACTTTAAAAAATCAATTAATCAAAAAAGTTGTTACATCACTGACAAATAACGGATAAAAGATTAATGTTACAAGTAATAGATAAAGTCACTATTATTGGAGTACTTTCTTTTTCTGTACTGGAGTCTTACAAAAACGAAGAAAATTTTGAAAATAATATTTTTTCTTGTAATTCATAGTTGAAAATTCAGACTATGGAACTAGCCCTTAAAAAACCAAGTTCTTTCGGCCCTGCTCGTTAAACCCTGTGGGAAAAAAAATATAAATAATAAAGACGAAACGATAATAACAACAAATACTACTACCAATAATAATAATAATAAAAAAGCGAAAACGTCGTCGACGGAATCATGATAAAAAAAAAGCTTTTAAAAAAAGAATCAAAATTCCACGGATGGGAAGAAAATCGTAAATACAAAAAATGACCATAAAAGAAAACGAATAATCGAGTAATCAAATAAAAAGGAAGAAAGAGATCGAAAAAGGGAGAGGGTTGATAAAGGCGTACGGGAGTTAAAGAAAGAAAGGGATACCCATAATAATGCACACGTACTCAATGCTGACCCTTGAAAACGTTCTTGCGGGCCATTTGAGACCGTTTGCGGAGACATCTGCCACGATGCATTATTTTTTATGAGGCAGGCGTGGCTCGTGTCGGTGTAAGGGTGGGCGCCCCCGAGCCACGCGGTCACCCTCGCGTCGCATCGAGGCGTTCCGCCCTTCGAGCCTTGGTCGGTTTTTCGGGGTGTCGGCCCGCGCGTGTCTGCCTCCGTGTTTCCTCGATGTGTAACCCCTCCCGGGAGAAACGTGAAACGAAGACTTTAAAGCCTCGAACGATTTTCGTTACGTCCGGAAGGACCCGATGCTTCGGGAGATTATTTTTTTCACGTTTTTTTTTTGTTTTTTTCGTTGAATTTTCATTCCTCGGTCACTGTTTTCCCTCTGCGTACGTAAAGTTTCTTCACGTTTCGATATTTCGATGTTTCGAAAATCCCATAATTGACGCCGATGTGTCTTTTATCGTTCCTTTTTGTTTCGGTTTTCGTTTCGTTTTTTGTACGCCCACAAACGTGGAAAAACCATGCTCGTTGGGTATAAAGGGAACGTTTTTGCTGTTACAGGCCCTTTTCGACGTGTACAGTTTTTCCTCTCTGTCTCGCTTTTGTTTCGTGTGATTTTTATCGATTTTTGATACGTGATCGTGATCCATGGGATCGATAATAAAATTTACCTCCCTCAGTCGCTCGATCTCCCGGAAATTCTCTTTGTACGACCATTCTCTCTCACTCTCTCGCTCTCTGCATTTGACGCATCGATGCAAACCACGAGAGACCGATACAACGCGCACAGGATCAAAGATACGAATCGCATTACAACGGGACAGAAACGATTGAGAGAGAGAGAGAGAGAGAGAAAGTATGGAAAAAGGGCCCAGGAAGGGAAGGCCAGTTGAAAAAACCTCGAACGTGGCTGCGCTCGTTTTCAATCGTGTTTTTCTCGACGCTTGAATAAAAGGAGGACGGTCCGAAGGGAGGGGAGAGGGGAGAGCACCGGAGAGTGAAAAAGTGAGAGAGTGGGGGATAATGAAAGCGCACCGTTTTTTCCAAACTGTTTTGTCGATCTTTTTTTTTTTTGTTCGGCGGGAAGGACGCGAAGGGGCGTCAAAGGGGAAAAAGGGGACGGGGGTAAATGACTTTTTTCCACTTTATTCCGTATGCGAGTGAAAACGATGTTCGAATATCCACTAGTTTCGATAGTGAATATATTTTTTTATTTCGCAATTAAACCAATCGAGTATCCATCGTCGCAGTTGCTAACGAAGTGATTTAGACCCGATTTCAGCAACGCCACGCCAATCGCCACTAAACTCTGTTTGTTCGTTTCCCCGAGTGAAACGTTTTTTTTTTTTTTTTTATTTTCTCTGCTGTAGAACACCTGTGAGAGTTTTTACGCACCAACTTTTATAATTGAAAGCTTGGATAATAGGTTCCCAGCTGCACTCCGCTAATCTAACCTAACTTACCTTGCGATCACAGCTGTTTCTACTTTTTGAGCGATATTCGTATCATTATTGTTTATAACTGATGAAAAAAAAAAAACTGAAAATATATCAAATATAACTTCCTAAATTTATCACTTACTAAAATAGGTTATTAATGTAAATAATATAAATAAATATATTAATCATTAAAACATCGGTAACTGTTTTCTAAATATTCTATTATATATTTAATATAGTTTATATTATATTGCCTTACATCGTATTAATAATATATTATAACCATTATATAACAAACATAAATAAATGTATATCTAAAAATAAATATATTATTATTAACAAAATATAACTTGACTGTTCATCAATGTTTGTAATAAAAACAACAAAAAAAAAACACTGAAATTGGGGAAAATAATATATGAAAAAATCAGGAAAAATTAAGAAAAATCTTGGTTTCGTAAGAAAAACATATTGGAAAGCCGTCGTTGTTAGTCCAGAGCTTTGCGTACATCGGGGAATTTTCGTAATTTTTCTTAGTCAAGACGGCTGACCGACAGTTCGTGTCTACATGCATCGGAATAGCCGTTCAACGCCAAATGTCTCACGCATCGTTTCAATGCGATTCGAGCTAAGATACGATTCAAGCACGGCTACCCTGGCGGAAAATCGCTCTGCTGGGTGACCGCAGCGGAACGATGATCCTCGCCACGGGATACGGCACTTTTTTATTTTCTCTTTTTTTTTTGCGACCGCGATATTCTTGTGTGTGTGTTTTTTTTCGTCAACAGAAGCACGCGCAATAACTTTTTTTTTCGTCCATGTTTGAACAAGGCGCGTTGACGATCGTCCTCTCGATAAATGTCTCAATACACACCGCGTAACAAAAACGTTCGTTGGATCGACGCGCGATCGTGTACACAAGAGTCTTATTCGTTCGACGCGGATGCTTGCCGCGAACGAACGAATGAAAAGTCCGTCACTGAAAAAAAAAAAAGAAAAAGATTCTCTCTTCGCGAGCCCTCGCGTGGCTTTCCACGGGCCATACCTGCTGATGCATCCACGCGTATCTCGCGGCTAGATCCGCTCTCCCCCAGTTGCCAGAAGCGGTCCGGTGTAACGCGCAATCGATACTCTCATCTCGAATTTTGAAGTATCGCCTCGGGCTAAGAAATAGGAGAGAAAAAAAAAACGCGAGAGATCGGAATCGTCACGAGTGATTTCTCGTTGAGGTAATCATGAATGCGAGATTACTGAAGTTGTCATCTTGCGGAGCGTATCGTTGCGAGCGCAACGCACTTTTTTTCAACTTCCTGCGACAAAAATTCGCCGAGATATCGCGTGCTGAGCCCGATGCTGAGCCAACCTTGCGCATCTCGTTTGCAAATCGGTAATACAATTCATTCGTGCAGAACTCGCTATGTAAATCGGCAATACGATTCAATATTCATAATTCAATACTCGAAGAAATATACATATTTCAAAAAAATGCTGTGCCGATTATCGGCCTGACGCTCAGCGTGGAATATCTTCGGCATTTTTCGACGTAGGACGATGAAAAAACAAGCGTTTTTTTCACAAAGTCACGCTCCAAACGTTCGACGAGTTTCCTCAGCGAATTTTTTGGATGTGACTCGTCGACAGTCTTGAATCACCGGGCGATGTAATATATCCGGGAATTGTCGTTCTCCAGTGACACACGCTGCAAGAACAAAACTGGATATAGAAAGTAAGTGAGAAGATGAGAGGGAGAGAGTTCTCCATTGAAACGGAAAGCGTGAAAATCCATATCGGAATATATCGCGTCGAGAGGGAGGGTAAAACTAGCTTGGCACAGTTACTTCGTTTTGGTCTCTCAGGAACTTCGAAGACTTCGAGTGCGCCATCAAATAAGCATATAGAGCCTTATACATACGTACCACCTACATATATATGTATAAATGGGCACTGGGTTTAATGTACACGAGAGAGAGGAAGATAATACGGAAATGTGAAGGAGTCTCGGTTGGCCCTTGCCAACCTTTTATACTCTCATCGAGAATAATTTATCGTGGCTCCACCGCGTATCCGTATATAGATATCATTCGCCCGGAATCTTATTACACGTATGTCCCGCTGCGGCGTAAAATGCATTTAAGTGCGAAATATATACCGGGGGTGGGCCAAATATGCATAAATGATACGCAGGCTCCTTTTTATTCGAGGTGTCACGAACTATCTCGAACTTGTACGATCCGTGTTAATTATAACCATATATACGTATACACGCGTTAATGCGAATTAACAAAATAAAAGAACAAAGAAGAGGGTACTTTTGTATCATCGGATGACGAGCGTTTCATTCTTAAATGTAGACGCATTGCCTGAATTAAATGTATACTCCCTTGCGGATTTATTAAAAATGTATTATATACGTAATATCGTTGAATTTGAATCGAGTTATAATTGAAAGTGGAAAATCAACATTTCTGAGTATTAATTCATGATTGAAATAACTATACGTAATTCCGAATACGCGTGACAAATTCACAATCACGAAGCCACAGTTTTCTTATTTTTTTTAGCAACTTTTTGTCCGATGATCCAGTAATCAATGATAAATCGAGAATCAATCGATAGAATGAATGGTAAACAATGATAACTCGCGTGAAATCGATTCGAGAAGCAAGTTGAAGAAAATTTTAATAAAAGCCTATAAAAGATCGAAGGAGCTCGACGAGCACGGGTGATTCAAAGGCTGGAAGGGTGCCATTATTTTATATCTTTCCATCGAATTGAATTTATTCTACCCTATGTGTCACGAGCCTGCACACGGGCCGGCAAAAGGGGCGCGGGGTTTAGTTCGAGCATCGGTTAGAATTTTTTTGGAGAGAGCTCGAATTGATTTGTGCACTGGAAAAGAGAGAGACCTGGGGAGATTGAGGAAGGTCGCTCCGTAAGGACGAAAGGAAGACCAAGTGAGAATAAGAAGACGAGAAACGCGGCAAAGGGCAACCCACGGAGTAGTAAATCGTTTCCCTAGTATCCCTCTTCAACGAGGGATGCGAGTCTCCTCTCTCGCTTCCTCTCGAAAGAAACAGATCCGAATGGTCCGCAAGGGTGGCGGAGGATCTTCGAATTTACGGGAGGGACGGGGGGTGAGTTCGAAGAAGTTTGGGCATACGCGCTCGCGTATGGATAACCGCGGAGCGGTCTTTCATCCCCTAACTTCGAACCTTCCCCTCGAGTTTTTCTTACTCGCTGGCCCTCGCGTGCTCCCCTGAAACCGAAACGAGACGTGCGCGACGTCGACCCTCGGCCCGGGTTTTCGTCCCCCAAAGAAACCAGCGGGAACGTCACGGAACAACTCCGAAAACAAAAAAAAAACAGAAATTCAAACACTCCGGAAGCTTGTTTTCTCTTGAGGGAGATAATCGAAGAATACTCGAAGAATTAAGGGCCCGGCGTCAGATGTCGAATTCCCTGCTGGATTATTTACATTTTTAATTGTATTAATTACTAGCCAACGAAACGTTTGTCGACCTGGAATCGGAATATGTTCGGTACAGGTTTTGAAAGCCGTTGAATCCGAATCTAAACTCTGTTCGAAAGTGTGATATCAAGTTTGGACCGATGATGATTGCGGCGGCGAATGACCCGATAAATGTGAACTTGTTCGATGTTTAGTTGTTCAAAAACACACCGTTGCATCAGGTTTTTGTTACAGCCTTGAGTAACTGTAAACACAGGGTTATACGAGGTTATAACAAAAACTCGACTCAACGGTGTTAAATATCCTTCAGATTTTTTAATCCGCAATCCAAAAGACACGTAGTAAAACGTGCTTCGACTCTGGGTCAACATTTTTTGTTTTCTTTGGTTGTGTAATTTAATTTGTTATTTTTTTTTACATTTCGTTGCAACGTTTGATTGATATTATTGATTTCCTTTGAGAATACGAATTTTTATTCTTCGTATTCGATCTTCAAACGAATTCTGCGCCCAAGAAAAGTTCGGCTGCTTCTTGAGGATTTCTGGAAGCCAAAGATCGTAATGTTGGTCGATTTATTAACAATCGATGGTCTTTTCTTTCCCTCGAAATTGGCCGGCTTTGTACAGCCATCGGTATTTTTTTATTTCGCGTTGAAAATCTTCCCGGCATTGTTAAGTCGGGAATGGCAGGGTTCTAGCTACCAGTTTTCGTACTTCCACATCTGGAAACGCGAAAGAATGAAATATATCATCGGAGATGGTAGCTAGGAAGAAATAAACGTAAGGTAAAGGTCCTGGGGCAAGTTTGACGAGTCAGGTAAGCCGAGATACGTCCTTCAGTGACAATGGCCCGTGGCCTCGTCGAGAGATCCTGCGGGCGCCAAAACCAGCGGGATTTCTCACGTTTTGTAGGCGAAACGATCAAAGAGGCGCGTTACTAGCGATTCTTATTCAAAAGGCAGAACGAGAGAGAAGATCGCTCGTCGTTCCTGCACCGAAGAGATGAAAACGGTCGGTCTCTGTCCGGACGAAGAACCGGCACTAATTCGGCCCTCTCGTTACATAACAATTCCAATTTAATTCCGAGTCGGAGACTCGCTCGCCTCCGTTCACCTCGAAACTTTGTAAAAAGCTCGTAATTTCGTCGAGTCAGCGGGAGATCGCACGCGTGGGATGTCAGGAGAAGAAATTTTTTTATTGGACATTTTTCATTGATTTGTCAAATTTAGATGTCTCCAAGTATTTTATTGATTCAATGAATAAAACCAAAATCTCAATGAATCCAATAAACAATATAGAAACGCCAATATACATTCATTAAATCAAACCCAAACCACACGTTTATTATTATTATTATTATTATTATTGTCGGGAATGATTTTTATTATCTATGGAAATTAAAGGATTATTCCCAATAAGGATGTTCTCGCTTTGTACGAACTTGGAGAATAATTGTTTAAAATTGGTACGAACCTTCTCGAAAAGTCATACTCAACTGTGGATAAAATTCAAAAAGTTTGACCGTCTAGAAATCGTGATATTTGTTGTAAAAAATGGTTTTTTTTTTTTTTCGTTTTCATTACTTCCCATAAAACTTCACGCGAAGGTTGTGACTTTAACCACTGAATGTTTCGATTACCAAACGGTGAAACCTTTCCAATTTTGTCTACATTATAATATGACACTCGCGAAGATTGACTTAATTTTTCAAACAATTATCTTTAAAAAATGGTGTCCGATGATTTTGGCTTTACTTCGTACGTACTATTGTGATTATGGCGCAATAATATTCTTACCGAGGGTTAATCGCGGTAACCCTAAAACGCCCCTTTGAAAATAATCGACTTCGAAGTAAGTCAGCCTTGACTCGGCTCTTGGTGAAAGTGGACGAAACGAAGTTAGGAATGATCGCGATTGGTCGGAAAAGACGTTCGATTCCGAGGGGCTCGTGGATCGCGACTCGTGGATCGTTGACCCACCAGAAATTGGAGCACTTCGGTATCGTTACCAGTCGGAGGATTTACCGAGCGGGGATTCACCGCTGCGCTGTGAAATTAGTAGGCGGACAGCGGAGGAAAGTAAACCCTGGAGCTTAGGTCGGTCGTTTCTCCGGTGGCTAGGGGAACTAGGTTGGCTCGGGGGAACTCACGAGCCTCGCACGTTTCACGTACGCGGAGCGCGACCGCTTCCCCCGAAATGCACACCGTATCCTCGAGTGCTCGAAACATCTCGAACCAGGAATTCCAGGCTTTTTCGTACTTCGGGAGAACTTGACGGAGGTGTGGGCATCGCCAATGGCAGCGACTCGACTTACGAGGAAACGTGAGTTTTATCGTCCCAGGTTGGCCTTTTCCTTGGCCAGCTTGCTATACCGGAGAGACCGGGTCGAGTGTGTGTACCAAGATTCCTTGGCTCCTGTTCTCCATTCGTCTTTCTTCGCGGAAGTGCCCCACCTCCTCGAGAACCTCCCACGCTCTACTATCCTCCGCTCTGCTCTTCGCCAAAGCCCAATTTTGCGATACGGATCGAAGACCCTTTCTCGAATTGATACAAACCACATCCCTGTTTCACGAGCAAACTTCCGTTCCCGCTTCGCCGGTATTCGAAAACGCGCGTGGAAGCTCCGGACGTGAGCAAGCTGAAAAAATACTTTCCGGAATGTCTCGTCGCGTTAAAGAACCGTTCCTGAAGAAATCCTAATTGGAACGGCTCTTTTTTTTTTTTTTTTTTTATAAACCCACACACTCACGTGTTATATTTATTAAGAACAATAGACTTGAAAAAATGTAGGCACAAATTTTTCCTTTCGTTTACTTTTCGAAATCGTGTATTTTTTATGAAATTTTATCGATTTTTCAGTCTCGCCGTTGAAATCGTGTATTATTATGAATTTTCAAGTACACCGGAGGAAGAGGAAGTGAAGAAGGCATTTTTTTTTTTCATAAATAAAATTCCGAAAAATGGTCGTGAAAAGAGGTCGGTGCAAGAGAATCCCCGCGACGAGTTGATTTTGCGACAACGGCAGGTTGCGTGTTGCTCAACAGGTTGAGAAGTACTTAGGAGTGAATTGGGGCATCCTACCAGCGCTGAAATGTTCCCCAGACATCCCACCCTTCGATCAGTATTGCTTTACGGCTATGCAGTCACAACTTACCAACTCAGGGTATCATATTCTCGGCTCATTGTTCAAGAAGAGCTGCTCAAGTCCAGAAAGACAAAGGGACGACCAACCCCCGACAACGATTGCTATTAACCGCCTGAAAACTGTGCTAAAAGAATGAAGCGAAAGCTCGAATGTATTTCATTTTGGCCTGCACGGAATTCCTGCTTCGGCACTCCTTATTCGGCACTCCACTCTGTGCTCGATCTCTTCATTATTATTTTCTCTCCAAAATGGTTTTTTAATCATTAAAATCTGATGACTGCAATTTTTGGCGGAATTTCAAAATTCTGCCATTGATTTTTTTTCCTCCTTTTTTGCGATTTTCAAGTGGACTTTCCGAGAAAACTATACGACATACCGATACGATTCCAATGCCATTATTTAAGTCAGGCGAAAAGTTTTTTCCAACTCCCCCCAATGAATCTTCATAGCATATAAGGCGCTCACTCTACGTCCTTTTGAAATTTCGTGATTTTTGAGATTCCGGAAAAGTGGCCGGGGAAGGCGAAACATTTTTTTTTCTGTTTTAAAACTCTCAGAAGGGTCTATTTGATCGAAAATTTTTTACTGATTACGAATATCATCGAATTTTCGTCCAAAGCACGACACAAAGCAATGAAAAACGTGTTTTAAGTTGTTTTTTACGATTTTTTCATAGAAATTTTGGGTTTTGGGGGAAATTAATGGTAGATTCGTGTTCAGGGGATCAAATTACATCGTAAAGGACCTATAAA
>JAPYZI010003623.1:0-29220 GCA_030523105.1 Ophioninae sp. A BG-2022a | reverse complement strand
CAAAAACCTTTTCCAAACCCTCCCAATGAATCTCCATAGCACTAAAAAAGCTCCCTCTACGACCTTTTGAAATATCGTGATTTTTGAGATTTCGGAAAAAGTGGCCTGGGAGGTCGAAAAATTTTTTTATCCGTTTTTAAAGTATTAAAAGGGTGTATTTGATCGGAAATTTTCCGCTGATTATGAATATGCCCGAGTTTGTGCCGAAAATCCAAAATTAGACTGGAAAAATGCGAATAACGGTTCTAGAATATTTTTTGGACATTTTTCCCTGCTGCAGTTTATTGTCTATGCGAAAATATATGTGAGGTTATGTTATCTACGCTTTGAAGATGACCGAGTGCCGATTGAACGGAACTCTCTAATACACAACGGGTGACAGCAAAGGAGTTGAAACTTTTGACGTGAGAGTGATGAAAATTAGATTCAGGCAAGGGGAGGGGGATGAGTCTTCCAATCAAAAAACCAGCAGGTGACGTATTAAATAAAAAAAATGCAACTAGCAGTGTGTAATTAAAGGCAATAAGAGTAGTGCGACTTGTCACTTCACTGGATACAATCAATTTCATATACAAAGAATCATCAACCGATCACGAACGGGTTAATGAGCTAGCATTGTTTTTCGCGCATAGTAGAGGGTCTTGTAGTCGGACATATCCGTCGACACCCAAGTTACCGACAAGTTTTTTGAACGTGCGTCACTCATCCGTTTACAGATGGTACAGAAGATTTTGATAGAGCAGCGACACGAGCGGTCTTAGCGGAACTAATCTAGGGAGTTTTCTTTCACGAGATTATCGACCATGTTTGTTTTGAGAATAACTACGACGTCAAGGTGCAGCGGCTGATTTCATTCGGCCCGAGCGTACGTCTGTGGCGCTCACGTCGCGACGGAGCATTGAGATGAGAATTCTCTCCCTGGCCATTTTGGAAATAGAGAAATGTCGTATCGGAGCATCGAGCGTCAACAGTATCGTGTTTATCGTTACCTCAGTTTGACACATTTCAAACTCGCGTGAATAAAGCGCAGTTATAGCAGCTCTCAGGACATTTGTACCGCAGTTATTGCGAAACGTGATCGACACGTGGACGTTGCAGCGTTCGTCATTGCGATATAAAAAACGATACGTGCACAAAAAAAAACCACGAGGAAAAACGAAGCAACGGAATAAAATAGACAAATCTTGGTGTCCGCGAACGATGAATCGTACAGATGGTCTGGTGCAGAGGAGACGAGTGGTAAACAGCAGTAGCAGCAGCAGTGGCCTCGGTCAGGATGGAATCCACGAACAGGCGGGTCAGATCGAACAATCGTCCGGCAATCAACAGGATTCCGACAACAATTCACAAAAGGATCTCAACTCGAATCCGACCGTCGACGAGGACTCGGACAAAGCTACGAGACTCACACTTATGGAGGAAGTTTTGCTTCTCGGTCTTAAAGATAAAGAGGTACTCGTTCGGTCTCCGTCCCTCTCTCTCCCTCTCTGACAATCCTACTCGCGCTTCCTCGTTCTTTCTCCCCCTCTCTTACTGTATCGTCATTTTGTTTGTAATTAGCTATTGGCACAGATGTTTCGGCTGACGAAGAAAAATGCTATTCTAATTTTCTGCCGAATTACGACATTTTTATGATGATCGATAAACACAAATAAACCGAAAGAATTCCGTTTCATTGTCAACCCGCGGGAATCTTTTTGGTGGAAATTCTAAGAAAAATTTCCAATTCCATTATTATATTCCAACTATCTTGATGTATCGTTCCGACGTCACTTCCGAAAATTACCTTGTTGAGGTTAGGTCTTTGAAATTGAGTGTCAAACTTTGTTTGGGTTTCTTTAACCGGTTTTGCCTACCTCGTCTGTTGAAACTTTCGTTACCGCTCATCCTTCTTCGTATTGCAGGGTTACACATCATTCTGGAACGACTGTATAAGTTCAGGCCTGCGTGGCTGCATTCTCGCAGAATTGGGCTTACGGGGGCGCGTAGAACTGGAAAAAGCTGGCATGCGAAAGAGACAATTACTGTCTAGGAAGCTTCTGTTGAAGAACGATGCACCAACAGGCGACGTATTGCTGGATGAGGCCATAAAGCGACTAAAAGAGTATGATCCACCCGAACCTGTGCAAAGCTGGATAGAGTACCTGAGTGGTGAGTTCTGATTAATTCTTAGTGTACGGTTGATAACGTTTCATTCTTTGAAACTTGATTCCCTTTTGGAATTTCTGGATAGAAATAACAATATGTTATGGAGGAAATGAAAGAAGAAAAAACTATTTCCGCTTTCCAGGTGAGACGTGGAACCCTCTGAAATTACGCTATCAGTTGAAAAACGTTAGGGAAAGATTAGCCAAGAATCTTGTCGAGAAGGGCGTCCTCACAACCGAGAAGCAAAACTTTCTTCTCTTCGACATGACGACTCATCCTCTCACCGACAACTTAGCCAAAACACGCCTTGTCAAAAAGGTGAGTGCGTTCGAATTTATTCGCTAGATCCTTCTGGAAGGTTCTTTTCTGAGACAATCTTTTTCGGTATCGTTGTAGAATCGTTGTTTCTTTTGTGCAAAAAGTACAACAATTACAGTAGGAGGGAAACCGCTATAGGCGATTGACTAAATATTTTTGCACCCGCGAAAATGTTCGAAGTCTTTTCAGTTTCCCTGCTTAAATTTTTACAGAGCCATGCTAAATTATAGCGAGACTGGTCTGTAACAGATGCAATAAGAGACAATATAATGCTTGAGATTTCCGAAGTTTTATGCGTTTGACAAAAATTATTGCCTTCCTGTTCAAAGTTTCGCAATTTTCAACATATCTTCCAAATTTCTATATGGACGTATGATATCTTACACAGAGTTTTCGGATTGTGTTTCTTGAAAGTTGCTGAAAGCGCTTCGATTTGGCCAAAGGTTGTGGATTCTTGGGCATTTCTTGGCATTTGTGGGAAACCTTTAATCGCATCAGGAGAGTTTTGTCAGCTATCTATAATGATGGAAAGTCCTGTACGAGCTTGTAGTTCCCATCAATTTTTTACTCTCTTCGAGTTAAAAGGCCCACGTAATTCTTTTGTAAAGCCCTCGTAAAAAGAGGAGTTGAGTAACAAAAACGATAGTGTAATAATATAGTATCAGAGCAAAACTGTATCGTAGGAGGAACGAGTTACTTCCTATGATGATTCACAAACGTCGAAATGAGGTCTCTTTAATCAGAAACAACAGTATCTTATCTGTCTTACAAAGACTCGCTACTTCTCCCGCTGTACCAAATGTTCTCCATCATTTTTGGTCCAAATACTCTCCCATTTGATCACAGTTGCTCAGCCACAGTTGCTTCAGCCATAAAATATGTTTTGAAATTAAATGGAAGAGAAAAAAGTCTTTTGCATGAAAATATGTACGTTCGTCGCTTAAATCGTATCGAAGCGCTTTTCCTGTACTGATTGTTTGCTGATACCTCAGAATCGTGAAGTATTGTTGCGACGCCATTATCAAATGCTTATCGATTCTCCATAATTCAGGCATTTATAACTAAGAAGAAAATACTTGTTTATGCATACACACGTGTCAGACGTGAAACTGTAAAAATTTCCTGGTTAATATTCTCGAATACTCTTTACGACAGTATCGAGCTCTAATAATCGATAGACAAACGATACAGTACGGAGAAAGAAAAGTGATTTGTTATACAATACGAATCGACGCAATTGCACTTGCACGTAGTTCCCAATGCTGATAACGTCCGCGGCTTTTCGTGTTAGTATTGCAGGCCGAAAGATCGAGCTGGTCAAGCGTAATCGCTGTACACTGGTGAACATTTGTATACGTGTATGAAAATACTTTCAGTAATACTTAAGTTTGATCACGCTTTTCGTAGACGAAAAGGTTCTAAAAGTTTTTTTACACATTGGGAGATCGTTTAATGTTTGATTTTTTACGAAACAAAAATGAACAAAATCATCAATGTGACGAGAAATGTTTGAACATTTCGATTAACCGAGGATCCAATATTTTTTCTGTGGAAATTGCCTTTGGAAAATATGATTCATTTCCCGAATTACTCTTCAAAAAAATCGAGCTTGATTTTTGTCTTCGAAACAGTTTTAGGGATATCCGCAAACTTTTTTAGAGATTTGGAAATCATCGTCGCGATCGAAAAGTCGGGTTTACATTTTCCTCTAGCGGTGTACATGCACATCTATATTTATGCATCCATTTTCTATCTGCGAGTGTAATAGAATTTTTTTTAATGCGTTATCTCAAACCTTGATACGTACATCTGTACGAGCGTCTCTTAAAACGTGAACTTTACGTTCGAAATTCACGCTCACGCACTTACATCGCGAGTCAGCTGATAAATGTACAGAAGCAAGACGCGCACAAATTCGTACTCCGAACATGAGATTCGCGTTTGCTAATCGTAAGTTGTAACTCGAGTATACAGAAGTCGAACAAAAAAACCGTTATTTCGCCACTTGTTTTCTTTCTCATTAATTTTTCCTGTGGTCAGATTCAGGAAGCGGTACTCTGCCGATGGGTGAACGACGCCAGTCGTATGGACCGGCGAACGCTCGCATTAGTGATACTCGCCCACGCTGCAGACGTGTTGGAAAATGCATTTGCACCTCTCTCCGACGACGATTACGAAGTGGCAATGAGACGCGTAAGAACTCTGCTGGATCTTGATTTCGAAGCGGAGGCAGCAAAAGCGAACGCGAATCCCGTATTATGGGCGGTATTCGCTGCATTTACGAAGTAAACTCGCGAGGAGTTATCGTAGACGACGAAGTATGAAAGGAAACAGACAAACGAAGAAAAACAACAACAAAAAACAAACGAAAACACAGACACGAAGACACGCATATATACAAGGTACGAAGGGATCGGATCAACAGAACATAGCTTGGAAAAGGTCACGAGAGTACGAGAGATCCTGATTGTTTTTTCCGTGAACAATCGATCGCGAGATTCGACAGGACGAGAAATCGCGTCAAGTCTGTCCCATCAGGTGGGAAGATAAGATTCTCGTGTCGATATGGCCGTCGATCGAGACGGCTGGAGAATAAAGGAGAGAGAGAGAGAGAGAGAGAGGAGGGAAAATCTATCGCGAGTCTTTTTATAACGAGTCGTGATAACACACGCCGTTACACTACTCGCTACTTGGCAATGAGGTAAAGGCAGTTCACTGAAAGTATTTTCGTCTCAAATAAGAAACAGCGTTTGAGAATTCGAAAAAAAAACACATGTACCACGTGATTCACGAAACGCGCTAGTCGAGATTGAAAAGCGTTGATGGGAGGAAAAAGACGCTCCTTTCGATTCGTTTGGGCTTACTGGAAAAGTCGAATGCGCTTATCGCTCAATCTCGAAGTCGCACACTCGGTCGTTCGTCCAATCCAATCATCGAAAAATCTCGTTCACCCACTTCGATTTATTCACGATCTTTGACACTTTCGATTCATTTGTTGTTTACGGCAGGAGAGAAGAGCTGGAAACAGGCGGAGAGCTTGTGGAGTCCTTCGGTCGCAATGTCAAATGTTCTTTTTTTTTAAATTCACATACTGTCTCGTACATTTTCGTTTTTCAACGGATATTCAAGCGAGTGAAAGAGTTTTCACCCGCGCATTAATCGGCTCGAGTTTCTAACTGCGAACGAAAATGAAAGATGTACAGGAATTTTGATTCAATGGAATTGAGCTCGCTGGTCGAGCACATCAGAACATCCATTCCAGTCGTTTATCACTGAGGATGCAGTGTCCCTTGAAACGATATATACGAAACCGTTTTTGTTGTCATACATGTTACAAGTGACGATTAGAAATTGATTATACATACGTATTAAAGAAAAACAAAAAATCATTGAAAAACACGAAACCAAGATTTCAATTATTTCGTCGGGTCGGATAGCGTTCCCACATTGCGATAATCTCAGTTGTTGAATTGTTGATATTCATGTGACCATTCGTCGCATTCCTCAATGCGATTGCTGTGTTATCGCGAAAGTATTTCTCGTCACGGTTCGATTTTTGACATTGCTCTGAAGGGGTATCGCGCCAATACAACGATAATCCTTTCTCAAGTCTATCGTTATCGTTTCTCCCAGTTTGGGAAGAGTATTCGATATGACAGGCTTTCCTTGCGTCCGTTTTAGATGAAATTTCACTGGCTCGTCCCGTTTCATCGATAACGCGTGAAATTACTTTACCGCATTCCGCACACTTGAAGCAACGTGCGAGGCGTCCTGAATTAAAGAAAAAAAGAAACGAAAAATCGCGTAGCTGTGAAAAACGATTTTGATTGATGTTGGGTCAACGACCAGCGGGTCGTGGGTATTTGTGATCAACAGTGATAGTATTAGATTGTTCATAAACGAAATGAAAAAATTTGCGGAAATTTTGCCAGCTGTCGAAGAGCTACGCGCGTTCGTTCAGGGTCAGCATAGCGAACTGGCAAAATAAATCAATTACGAACACCTAATGCAACGAGTATCCTTCCACCGTTGATCTTTTATTTTTCGTCCTTTCTCGACCCGTCCTGGGATTCCGTTTAAGGTCTCTCGTGATATATATTCTTCTGTTAAAGATTTTTCTAGACCTCGAGATCATTCCACATATGTATACGCTCGACGAGGTTCCTCGATTGGTATCCCATTTGATATTCTACTTTTCTAAGGTACGGATTAATTGGACGAGCGTTACCGAGCTGTTCAGTCCATTCGAAGATCTTTGAAGTTCCTTCAATTATCTTCAACGCCCTCCGACGGTCGTTCATAGATTGATCATTGACGAGTGAACGTTTTGTTCCGTGTTTTTTTTTGTCTACAGACCGAGCGTCAGACGATGGAGAATACGTCTCCCTTTCTTCCTGATACTTTCCCAATTGTCGTTGGACCTTGTCCGTAAAACGTGCGATTTTTTTACCCTTTGGGTCTCATTTTTACATACGTATTATGTTTATTTGGAACTTTGTAACTCTTCCTCATTTTGGAAGACACTGAACCAACTTTTTTCCCGATCACGAAGATATTTAGTCCAATTCGTTGAAATTCTTTTTGAAACTTTCACGCGCGTTTTCTGTCTGCGTCATTGCAAAGTGGCGGATCATGTGTAATAGCGTTAGAAACGCGCATAATTTTATCGAATACTTGTAAAAACAAAGTGGACGCTTGAGGTGAGACGGCTCGTAAGAATTGAAAGAGAAATGACATCCCGTTGTAATTTAACGATCGTCTGACGCCTCATAATTATTATAAATTTGAATCTAACGGTTACTTAAGTGATCGTCGTCATCATTACTCTAAAATAATTATCTCGAGATCCTGATGATTGGGGAAGGTGCAACATTGACTTTCGTTTCAACGATTACTACGCATTATTTGATATAAATTATAATAGGTAATTGTACAAAAAAACCTTTACAGATCAGATTGAATATTATCATGTATTTACAAGTACACTTAATATCATTATTATTAGGTACTGTATTAACATAAGTATAATAAAAAGTGAATATTATTCGGAATAGATGCGCAAAGAGAATACATTTACCGTCATTCGTGAACAAATGTTGACACCCGTAAATTGGCAAACACATTGGAAGTCTGGAAAAAAACGAAGGCACCGCTCCAAAAAGTGAACGACTAGGAAGCTCCGTGTCGTTTTTTTCTTCTTTAGTCTATTCGCCTCGTGATCGTGAAGGCGACAACGCAACAACGCTTTTGTGTGAACATTTGTTAAATTCTTGCAGTTGGCGAGGAGGAGAAACTGGAATCATCGTTGCGTTGATTGAGCTCGAAGGGGGAGAAAGATTGATCCCAAAGATTTGGCAATTGGCCTCGTTGACGCGTAGAAGACACACGTGGCGGGGAAAAAAAACCTGAATATAAAAGCTTTGTCGGAAGTAGCAAACATTGCGATGATTCGGAGGAAGATATCCTGCTTCTTTTCGAACAAATTACGAATCATTCGGGCAAACGCGTTTGCTGTCGCCGGTCGCGTGGATCAGCCCGTATTTTCCCGTTATCATCCAACTTGGATCCGTTTTGTTCAATTCTTCAACTTTGCGGTTCGTCAACCCGACGCAAAGATCGGCTTTGATGGTTCGCAACGTAACGACATTTGTCGGTCGAAAACCACTGACGGACAACACCCTGTCCAGTGTCGTCGTATACTCCCAATTTATATCACCCAGCAGTTTTCGGTAATTCAAGTCTCCTTTGAACACTAGGATCAACGACTCGCTCAGCTTGTTGTAGAGCTCTGGCGCTTTTTCCCTCATACGACCGAAGTCATAAGGTTCCGTCCAGAACGACTCGACCTGGCACAGAAACAGTAGCAAAATCGGTGAATATAAGTTATTTCTACGAGCGTCTCATAAAAATGGCAAAAACCCATTGCCTGCTTTTAACGCTGTCATTTTCCGTTTCAATATAAGCCCGACGTAAATATCAATGCGTAATGATGGAAAAGAAGAAACTTTGAACTCTGTCTTTTCGTAACGAGTTATTTCAAAATTGTTTCCTAACGTCATAACTGTCGTTGTTATTAATTACTATTTAGCACATAGAAAAGCAAAAACAGTCGCGTACCTCGATGGTCCATTTATCAGTCTTCAAGAGTTGGGTGCACGACTCGCCGAAAGCTCTCAAATCAGGGTTCTCCGATTTCACCATGCTTGCAACGAGCCACTCAAAATCATGAAGGTTTACATCACTGATGTACCAAGGTATGCGCTTGACATGAAAGCGCACTTTGTCAGCAAGACGGTGAGCGATGAGAAAGTTCGCCAGACATAGGTCGGTGAAAAGTTCATAACCGGCATTGTCCAGTATGATATCGACGATTCTCGATTTCTCAGACCCGTCTGTCTTGTTCAGCAAGTCCCACAGGACTGCTGTGTCGTTAACCAGCAGGTCATCATCGAATGTACTCAAAAGTTCAACAGGATTCCCCACTGTGTTACTTTCCGCACCAGCGCTCAGTGACAGGTCGCATCTATTGCCCCACAACGCAAGCTTCAGAAGCTTTACGAGATGGTCTCTTCGCTCAGACCCTGAAATGGTGTCCGTGTTCCTTACGAGATTTATCACGTGCCTTGCCAAGAGTGTGATACTGTTCAACGATTTTTCAAACGCGTTTCTCTTCTGTTCTTCAAACGGATCGTACGCTTTCAGCGTTTGTCTGTGGAAAATTCATGCAAAAGTGGGTTATCAAATCTCTGTGTATACTTTGTTTCAAAGCTGCTGTGAGTTTTGATCAAGTAGATGACCCGAAACTCACGTCAGAGACAGCGCCTGGTTGATTCTTCGATACATGTACGTTTCGCTCAGAAGCCAGATGGTATTGAACCACGTCAGATTGGAACCCTCTGCATCTTTCCTCTCGGTCAGATAATCATTCCAAACTGCTGTGTCTCCGTTAGTGTCATTATTGGACATTTCGAGAAGCGAGAGTGGTTTGTTGGTCATGACTTCGCTCCTCAGTCTGCTGATATCACCTATAACGTGTTTCAGCTCCTCGGCAGACCCCTGTGAGACAGGGTAGGAAATTGTGAGTTCTGCGGCGGAGAAATGGTCGAGTTTATTGAATCAAAGTTTCGCGTGGATTTTGTACTCACTGCTCCAAATTTGCGAACAATCTTTTCCTTGTCACGACTCATCGTGTCGATAACGCCGGTCAGTATCACCGGAAGTCTGTCTTTCAAGGTCACATAGCCAAAACTCCTGAAAAGACAGGCAAAAAGAGAGCAGACGACCGTGAAGTTTGGAGGTTAGGTGTGCTCTCACGAGCCGCGAGAAAGATAGATCTTTTGGCACAGTTTTGAGATCGATACTTTTTATAAACTCCCGAAAGGTGTACGCCAAACGGGGTCTCGATATCCTGTAATCCTTTAATGTCCGTGGTACCACCCAAATGCGACATTTTCTCGTTATTTTCTGCACTAGCGTTGACCGACGTGACATTGACGACCAGCAGCGCCAGCAGACGACAGTACGATAAAGAAGATGCGCGTTTGTACATAGTTGCCTTATTATTCAAGCGTAATATCGTCGTGAATATAAAAAAAGTCCCGGGGACGGTTAACGGAGTAACTCGGGTGAATATTTGTTTAAAACTACGTGTAATTTCTCCTCATCGTGCGATGTGCTCAAGCGATCGGACTTATCTCGGAATTGCTGTAAAAATCCGCGGTGCAATAGCTTTTATCGTGGCAAACAGGGTCAGAAGTCGCACATGTTTGTTCTTAGTCTATAACGTTGTTAATCTTCGCGCATTTTGATAAGAACGTACTAAAAATATGAACGCCACTGACCTCTATGATTTTTGGCAATTGGGCATTGGAGATTTGTCGTGTGTGTATCAATATTTTCGAACTTCTTTATAAACTACGATTGACTCCGAAGCTTCGCACTTTTCGGTAAGAAATGAATCCAACCCCATTTTCGGCTGCGCTTTGGAAGCCGACGGATGAGTCAATTTTTCGTCCTTTCATCTTCTGTACGCAGTTACGAAACTTTTGGTCCACAGTTATATTCTTCGTATCTTTTTTTTTCTCTTGTTTAATGCAGCCCTTCGTGAAGATCCTCCATATTCAACTGGAGAGAACTATTATATATGCAAGTTTCGAGTCGGCGATAATACAATTTGTAAGCGCCAATTAGCAACGATTCGTATACGGGCTATTCGAAACGAATTGGAACCACGAGTTCATCATTAAGTGATAATGATACTGCTAAAATGATATCAACAGTAACGAAAAAAAAAACAAAAACAACACAACAATAATAATAGTATTTATTATCATGAATAATAATAACAATAATCATTATTATTATTCTTATTGTTATATTTATGACCAAGAATAATTATATTGTTTATTATGGATTTCATTTCTTATTAATGTTGTTGTTATTATTATTAACAAACAACAACAAAAACAAGAAGAATAACAGTAATGGAAATGGTAATAATAATGAAATGAAAACTTTGAACGACGATATTTATAAAAATTTGATCGATTGATTTTCAATTCTTAATTTTTTTGGAGGAACCCCGATAAGAGAGTATTCAAAATGAATAATCCAAATATTTTCGCGGTACAAGAGAGTTTGAAAAATAATTGAAATTTAGTTGGAACGCCCCATAGGGAATCGCGGAGAATCGTGGCCCATGCGAGCAGGGCGTGAACGTTTTTGTATCTTGGTAGGAGAAGTATCGAAACTTTGGTCGTAATTTAGAAACAGATGGGACAAACTTTATTAATATTTCGAGTCGAGCGAGCCCAAATAGTTGATTTACTATTTTCTTCATTTAGCGACGGTTATTCTTTATAATTCCTATATTAATTTGATACAATAACGAATCGCCTCGATTTATCAAAACGAAAATTGCACCGGCGAACAATTCGAAGGAGCGCACGGCAGAGTCGAATTCTGTTCAACAATATTGCTAATTACTACATACCACGATGTATATGCCGGCATAACTCGCGAGACCCGCGGATTCCAATGCAATCTTCGCGTTCCTTGTAAAAGGCTTCGCTGCCGATTCATTCCGAGTCTACGTAGTATCGTACAGTTGCGACGATCCGTAACTTCGTTATATATATATATATATATATATATATATATATATTGCATTGGTCGGCTATAACGAGCGTCATTTTTTTTTTGGAAACTATCAAAAATCGTATTTTTCAAAATTCTGATTGATCGCAGAATAAGAATCCTAAAAAACCGCGTGACTTTCGACACCCAAACAAAGCCAAGTGAAATTTGAGGAGTCAAAAATTGAGGTCCGATTTTCGATTTCCGGTTTTCGGCTTCCGGTTTCCGACTTCTGGTTTTTTTTTGGTATTTTTGAAGGTAAATAATAATAATAATATTTCTGGGCAATTGTTCGTTGATAACGAACGGTCCTGAAACGACAAGCAATTTTCGAAATACTGTACCCTATTAAAAAAAAAATATATATATGTTTCACGTCGATATTTTCTTCGATCAAGCTGGACGATTTTTTTAGAAATGATTCTTTTAATATCGATGTTGTAAACGAGATTTATTTTATTCGATTGAAAAGCTCGTCACTCATCAATGATTCACCAAATAATCAGCAGTTTTGAGAAGCCTCGTGATTGATGGTTATGGAAAAGTCGAGGGGATTAATTCGTCAATTAATCGATTTTTAACGAGCCAATTGGCTCCCTGAAAAAGCTTGTATTCCGGGAATGAAATCGTTCGGACGGGGACCGAATGCGAAGAGATATAACGAGCCGGATATCAGGTTATTGACCATGAGGTGCATCGTATTTCCTGATACGTAATAGTCCGAAGATTTGGGCCATTCTCCCCTGTTGCATTGCATCCTGCACCATAGGAATCTCAATATCTCGCGGGCCAGCTTCCAATGGGATATCTGGTCGCGTGCGTATAATATCTAATAACCGCTATTATTAGGCTTTGGTTAATCATAAATGTATCTATATAATAATACCATCAGTTTAATACCACGATCCATCTCTCAACGTCAGCGCCGTCAATTCGAGTAATTGAATTTTTGATTATAAATATTCGGCATTTATTTTCATAGTTTTCAAAATTTGAAAAATGTAGCCGTGTACCTATCATTTATTTCGTTTTCAAAATTAAAAAAAAAGAAACATTCGGTTCGTTCTTTTTTTCTATATTTTGAAATTTTGAAAAAGTATTCGGATCAAGAGTTTCCAATTCTTTTTTCATTTCAAAAAAGTATCCGGGTGTCGGTGTTCTGATTCGTCAAATTTATAAAAAAGTATAGAAATTAAAAAAAAGCAACTCTGCTGGGATGAAGTTTCTTTTATTTTTAATAAGTCAGTAAAAGTTCGGTAGCTTGAGAGATGATCGCATTCGTGGAAATTAGAAGAGTTTTAGGTGGTCGTGGAAAGTTCAAGAATTTATTGGGAATGGACGATACCTCGGGATAAAAAAAAACCTTCGATCATTTTGACAAAGCTTGGGTAGGCGCTCAGAGTCATGGGGGAGGTATATTGACATTTCCTACAACGAGAATAGGTCCATACGAGAACGACGATAACCGCGAATCCGAGGGGCGAATTTCGAGCTAATTGGCTCGATGGAAAATACCACCGGGAAAACTTCGCCGGTTTGCTCATGAATAGCCGACTAATTATAATCAATTTCGCATTGTTCCCGAACACTCTCATCCGTCATTTAACCGAGATTCATGAAGTCGAGAAAAGTAGCCGTTCGCCGAGATTACAGGAGCCGCGACTAGACGTTTCTCGTAGCGAATCCTTTCACCTGACAATAACGATTTTCTTCCAATGAAATTCATCCCTAATATCTGTTATTATCTTCCAACATGGCTCGTATATTTCTGTATGAATTCCGGGGTGTCGTCCCGTCAGTTTGAGCCCGTTTTCATCATTCTGCGTGAATATCGAATTAGCAGGAGGGCACGGGGCAACTGCCGATAACTCGTGTCAATGTGGACCGATCATTTTTTTCTAAATTTCATTAATCATTGGAAATTCGGTAGAATTGTTCTCAGTGTATCACTGAGAGGTCACCCATCCGAGTATTGCTCCTCGTAGAAAATCGAAGGGAATAATCACGCGAATAGGTAAAAGTAGAATTTTTCGTGATAACTTTGCATAATTGAACGAATCCATTGACCTATGATTCATCCCGGTGGCGGCTTTTCTGGAAAAAAAAATACATTATTTGTGCTAGTTTGGCAGATTCGATGGATCCCCGAGCGCGGTAATAGTAGGGGCAGTCCCTAGGCTGTTGTACCGTGCTACGGCAGCGGAGCGTGTACAGTCACACGTAAAATGTACTGCGCTCGGGCGGCCCGCGCCTGTTAGGTCTGGCTTCCAGCTTCAACATTATTAAAAGCATATAGCTCTGCGTTTATGAATTCTACAGAGAATGTTGTTCAAATTTTTTTGATTGAAAATTTGAGCGGCGTGAGAAAAAGGATTTTGAAGATTTGTGAGGTTATGTCGATGTTCTACGCGTCCTTAAATATTTCTACACGTCCTTAAATTTTTCTACGTGCGCTTAAATTTTTTTACGCGTCCTGAAATTTTTCTACGCGTACTGAAATTTTTCTACGTGCCCTTAAACGTTTCGACGAATCTTTAAATATTTTTATGCATCCTTAAATGTTTCTACGCGTATTCAAATGTTTCTACGCGTCCTTAAATGTTTTCAAGCATCCTTAGATATTTCTACGCGTCTTTAAATATTTTTACGCGTCCTTGAATGTTTCTACGCGACCTTGAATGTTAATACGCGTTCTTAAATGCATCCACGTGTCTTCGAATGTATCTACGCGTCGTTAAATATTCCTAAGCGTCCTTAAACGTTTCTCAACTGCTTCTCTATTTTTTCATTTGTCCTCGACACTCATCTGAAATGAAAAGACAACGATTATCGCTGTATTGTCGAATTAAAATCAGTGAGAGGTTAATTTGCTAAGAACATTGGATTCACTAATAACTCAGGATCCGTATTAACCCCAATGACCTCTAGGATTCGCGCGTTTAGAGGTGTCTCATTGATATAACTGACTCAACCGGACGGAACGAATCAATTTTCCAAAACGAGTCGAAAAAAATCTCTGTCCCTCTCCGAAGAAGCATCCGGCGTCAAAATAGCGCGCCGGTTGACCCCGTTTGAACTTGGTGGGATTCCCAACGGCGTTAATCCTTCCGATCCTCGTTCCCTAGCGTTTCGATATTCCTGGAGCAGGAGTCAGATGGAAGAAGGCCAAATTCGGGGTTAGTCGAAGAACCGTTCGTTCGCAACGTTTCGTTGACCCTCTCCGTCGCAATCTCTCATACTCCCACCTCGAGGCCTCATCTTACGTCCGGACTTTTTTGTTTCGTTTCTGCTTTTTTTTTTGTCTTTCTTTCGTTTCCCCTCGAGACGCAAGATTTTTCCGGGAATTTTCCGGGCTCCCCTCGTAGAAACGGTCATCCCCTTTTCCTAATTTCATCCCCCTTGTCGCTTGCCGACTCTCCTCGTACTTACTCTTAATATCGCTAAATTAAACTCGCCTCTACAGACTCCCGGAGGGATTCCACGATGGGATGTACGCTTCGCGAGTATAAGCGAAATTTTACGCTCAGCACTCGTTGCGTTAATATATTATGTTACTCAAGGAGCAGAGCCACCCTCTGTACTGACACCACGGCCATTATTCATATTCGCCGTTCTCCGTCCTCGCGATCTTTTTTTTCCTTTTTTTTTGGGTTTTTATTCGTTTTTTTTAATTTACTTTCATGTTGGACTGTCTTTTAGCTGATCTCCGAAGTCTGGACACTTATCCACAGCTTCTAGGTTCCAAATTGATTGATCTGTCGCGTTTTCAGGAGGGAACAGGGAAACTGTTGAAAACAAGAGGGCACAGGGAAACTGTGAGAAACCCGAGGGCGCAGGAAAACTGCTAAACATCCAAGGGCATAACGAAACTATTAAAATCCCGAGGGCACAGGGAAACTGCTAAAAATCGAAGGGCACAGGGAAACTATCGAAAAAAGTCGAAAAAAGATCCGAATGCTGAGCGCCATGTTGGATGTGTCTTCGTTGTATCATGGTTAACTTTCTGCTGATCATGGACGAATTTCGAAAAAAAATACGCACGCACATGGCGAATAGTTTTTTTTTTTTCGAGCGCGTTGTGTGTCCGCTTAAATTTGGGCGTATCGCAGGCTCGAGTTTGTCCTCGTATATTGCTTACTTTTTGCATTTCGTTCGTACCCTCGTAATGTACAAGTGCCGCACTCTCGCGTATGTAACTACCCCGACGCTGATTTATACACGTGGCGCAGAAATATTTAGTCCGCAAAAAAAAAAAATTGTTTAATCTCTACGTTTTGCCGGATCGTATCGGATCGGAGCAAGATTAGGTCGACGAAATATACGCGCGAGTATGCTTTGTACAACTGATATTATATGATTTAATTTTGATTCGAGAGTTCAGCAATGAAAGATGATGTTGATGATGATAAAATGATAATAACAATCATAATTATTAACAACAATAATAATAATAATAATAATAATAATAATAATAAACAATAGTAGTGGCACAATCATAATTCTTATGATTAATAATAATAATAATAATAATAATAGCAATAGTAAAACAATAATAACGGGATGATCGCAATAATTAATAATTATTAGTATTAATGTAAACAATTATCATTATTATTATTTTTGTACATTGTTGCTATTATTGTAGACCTGTTGTGCAACATGATGACTAAAATTGACTTGAAACAATGATGACAACAATTATAGGAATAGTAATGATGATTTGTTAATGCGTAATTGTTCATATAGCGTTAATAATTATTAATAAGAGTTTTAGTAATGAATAATAATAAATTGAGAACAATTTATCGAGTATTTTTGTAGTGTACTATCGGACTTGCGTTTTTAATCGATTTATCAATCGCGATTATAATTGATGGATATTCTCTGATTTCAATGAAATAGTTTCGAGGGTCTACCTCATCGAAAATTTTCAGTTGGTTACGAAATCATCGAATTTTCGTCGAAAACACCGCACACGGCAAAAAATCGTGTTTTTGGAAGTTTTTCATGATTTTTTCTCGGAAATTTTGGGTTTTGGGGGAAATAAATGGTATATTCGTGTTCAGGGAACAAAGTTACATCGAAATGGGCCAATAAAAAAAATATAAAAAATCCAAAGATTTTTTGGATTTTTGGGCGAAATAAGTTTTTTCACTAAATCATGGATAACTTCTTTTCCTTTGGGATTTTGCACTCCACTTTGCGCTCAATCTCTTCGTTATGATTTTCTCTTCAAAATGCCGCTTGAATTATAAAGTTTTTCCATACATACCCCTTTGCCTCTTTTTTTGCGATTTTTCAAGTGGATTTTCCGGGAAAACTATACGAGATATCGATATGAATCCAACGCCATTATTTAAGTTAGGCAAAAACCTTTTCCAAACATATCTATTGAATCCCCATAGCCCACGAGAAGCTCACCGTATGACCTTTTGAAATATCGTGATTTTTGAGATTCCGGAAAAGTGGCCAGGGAAGCCGAAAATATTTTTTTTCCGTTTTTAAAGTATCAAAAGTGTCTATTTGATCGAAAATTTTCTGCTGATTACGAATATGCCCGAGTTTTTACCGAAAGTGCGAAATTAGACTAGGAAAATGCGAAAAACCTCTTTCGGGAATATTTTTTCGACATTTTTCCGTAGAAATTAAGAGCGAATCAAATGGTCCTGATTTTAAATAATCTATAGCACAGCGTTTGAGTAAGCGAAAAATAAAAAAATGTTTTATCAATTGAGTAAATATATATTTTTTAATTATTGTATTATTTTTTGTACATCTCCCTGGTGTCCTGGTTTATCAAATTTTCAGTTGGTAGAACGGATGATGGTTTTATGTGTCCGTCCATTAATTAATGAAAAATTATCAACGTTTTTCTTTCAATAAAAACTGGAATTATTTAAATGGCTTGACGACTTTTTAAATTTCTCACTTCGTACAATAAAATCTTTATAGCTCATCAGTACGTCTTATTTTCACGTGCAAAAAAAAAAGATTGAAAATCGATTTTTTTATAGCAACATTTATCGAATCGAAAATTGAATTTGCCCAGTTTTCTTGGGTTGAACGAGTAACGGAAATCTCGTTGGCCAATTATTCGCATCGTCAATAACGAACAGCCACTTTCGTGGCATTATTTTCCTGAGGTGATTGTAGACGTTCATCAGCTATCAATTAATTTATGACTACCAATTACTGGAAATACCCAACGGTTCCAACGATTCCACATTATTTATTTGTAAATGAGTTTCGATCGATCGAAAAGTTATCGTTGATGTGAATTTCTGTGCACTCAACTGCAGTAACGTCGCGTATACACGTTACTTGTTCGGGAATTACATTGGACGAGCTCGCGAAGCCGCGAGGTTTCACCGTGCGATGTGAATGACAACTTCCGGTGCCAAATAACTCTCGTCTTTCGCGTTCCGGTGTCAGATACTGTTTCAGAACCGAATTTGAATGTACAAGTGCAGTTATAGAATACGAGTTATCTCGTGAGAAAATCGACGTAACGGAGGCACGGCTCGATCTCTTGTATTTCGAGCTGTTACGAAGGTATTGGTGGGAATATGGACCATCTTAAGAATTCTCTATTTTAACGGCATTTCGATGCAGCTTTCGAACGGAATTCGAAGCGCTGGAAAAATCTCGTGACTGTAGAACTCTTGCCGTTACTTCAGACACTGTTATCAGTTACTCACTTGCGCCATCGTTTTTTCAAGTTTTCTCACCGAATTTTCTACCGATTGCGATGATTCGGGTGTCAAAATGAGCGTCTCGATTGTCGCTGGGTCGTGGTGCTCTTCGATTTGCTATTTCCCCAACCGGAAGTTCATATGTTTTTTTTTTAATGCAAAGGTTTACGTCACGGGCTTATAGCCGAATGACCTCGAGTGATTTAACCCCTTAAATGTCCGAAAGCCTGGTCTACCCTTATTTGTTTAATATTTTGTTGCGATCGTATCGAAAGAACGTCATCGTAAACGGACGTAAAAAAAAAAACCGGGGGTCCATATTCCCACCAACTTTCGTATTTACCCGTATAAGAGGTTATTATCGTGTTCTCGTAGCGATGAGAAAGAGGAGACGGCCAATAATAACGCGGCCACACTTCCCGAATTCGCAAACCCTATTTCCGTCGTCTCACCCATCATTTTTTGAATATTTCCAAGGGGGTTGAGATTTGTACAGCGATGTGTACGAGAGATGCTTACGTTCATGATCTTCAGCTTTGGTGTACAGTCTTTTCCAAGCTTTTTAGGGTTTCTCACCCCAGTTTGGATGCCACCCTTAGCGAACCTCCGGGGCGCGATCCCCGGAAAACATCCCTCGGTATTCTCCGTTTTTCAAGTCCTCCCCGACGAGTTGTCCCTCCTCGTGGCTTCGGGAGTTGAGACGAGGGTTAGCGGAGTACGTAATAGGGTAATTGTTATGCCCGAGCACGACAAGGGTGAGGAAGTGTAGGGGAGGGAGGGGGAAGGATCGAAACGCCCTGTGTTTCTGATAAGCCACGACCGTTGGCATACTTAACGGACTTGACTTTGGGAAAACGCGATCTCGCTTAACACAGTCCGAGCGTCATCGAGAGGATACATTTTGCAACGAATATGACGAAAGCACTTTCACCCCCCACCCCCTCCTCTCGGCTCAGTCGACAACTAACCCCTTTTGGTATCTCTTTCGAATATCTGATTTCTCGTTCCTTTTTTTTTTCTCTTTCTCGATGTTGTTGCTTTTCCAGTCCTTTTCCTCGCTTGCTTCCGAGATTTTTAGGGGTTGTTTAATACCCTAGCGGCCGGGCTGGTTTTCATTGAAAACGCGCTGACCCCTCGGATAACCGTGAAAACTCATCTCGGGAATTTTAAGGCTCTAGAGCCAAGTTTTTCACGGATATGAAGGGTCAGTTCACACAGTAGATAAGCTCAGATTACTGGGGTTCCATTATGCCTCCGATTAACACCTTTCGCGTTGGGTAATTCGAGGATATTTAACTATAGTTTTAGTTATTGGGGTTTCGAGAGATTAGAATGTCGTTTTGGTTTTTTCGAATTTTGAACTTCGATTTTTTTCTCGGCCAATCTTGGCAGGCAAAGTAACTTTTGGGTTTTTACATACTTTATTAAAGATTTCTAGTTACATCTTGTATGAAAATTCTTTTGGGTAGAAAATGAAGAAACGATTAAAAAAAATTGTTTTCAATTATGTAAAGTTTAACTGTATTTTACGAAATATGAAATTGACTCTATTCAATTTTTCGAATTTTATCTTGCCCAATTTTGGCTGGTGAAGTAACTTTTATGTTTTTACATACTTCATTAGAAATTTCTAATTACATTTTGTACCAAAACTCTTTTGGGCAGAAAATAAAGAAACGATTTAAAAAATTGTTTTCGATTATGCAAAGTTTAACTTTATTTTGAAGGAATACGTTGTCTCGACTGCTATTCTGTATTGCTTCGGAGCTTCAGAAATTGTTCAACAATTAATTCCTTCTGTATCGTTTTATCGATAACGAATCGATGAGCCAGATAACCAATCATCGAATGTAATTTTTATCGCATCTCAATGTGTATGCAACCAATCGATGCAATTTACATTCATAGCCTTCGAGTGGAGGCAATGATTGTTTTGTCTCTTCGAGCCTGATAGTACATAGCTTGACATCGTTAAGTCGACGATTATCCGGATGTTCCTTCTCTCTCATGGGCATTGCGTGAATAAATAAGCCCACAATATCGGATGACTGTTTCAATATCGCGCGTTGATCAACATTGCTTCGAAGGTACGAATCGTTGGAGTCCTACCGTCGCAGCTTCCAAGTTGATCGAAAATCTAGAGATGTTCAATTATCAAAGGCACATATTGTTCGACGATAGAACCAATATGGAACCGAATAAATATCGTACTCGAGAAGGATCCTTGATTTCGTGGTCGAGTATCAGGATGATCGCTGTTTAACGAGGGAATATTTGCGCACTCGAAACAGCATCAAAAGTGCAATCAATCGGTCTCTTTTTTTAAATCACTTTTTTTTTAATTCTGTAAAGCGAAAATAAAAAAGGAAATTGAGAACATCGGGTATATTCTGTTGGTAAAAGAAAATTCCTTCAATTAGGTTATTAGAGATACCTCGTGATTTTTTATTTTACACTAAATGTATGTTATTTTTTAAAAATGCATTTTTATTGGTGAAAAATGTAGATTTCTTGTTTAAAAAAACATGACTTTTGATTATTCATGAATATGATGGAGTTCAGCGAATGACTTGTAATTGAGAAAATTCTGTTGACAATTTCAATTTTGCACTGGGATCGAAAATAAATTTAATTCTTGTTAAGGTTTGCTTTGGAGAAATGATAAAAATCGATTTTTTATAGAATTGGCGCTTGAAAAAAATTCTTCTGGATAAAAAAGTTTCACAGAGAATTTTCTTTTTTTTCTTGGAGTTTTCGAAACGTAAAAAAACTCCAGACTTTCAAGACTTCTGGAAATTTATAAATTTTGCGGAAGACACTTTTTTGAATAAAAAATTTGCAATCAAAGCTTTATTGAAAATTTAGAAATTCAGCGAAAAGCATTAATTTTCTTAATAACCAGTTGTCAAAATGTTTCAAACTCTTTTAAAAATTCACAAATGCTGCAGAAACCTTTTTGTCTCATAACAAATATTATTAACCACAAAAATGTCCAAACGACTTCGAAGTCTCTTGAATCTTGATAAAATTAGGAATTCTTATAAGATATATTGTTAAAAGTGTCAAATATCCAAAAAGCATTCTAATACTACTCATACCCGTAATTTTATCGTGCGCTTGAAAAAAAAACAAAAACAAAAACCAATTTTTTAATATCAGTAAAATGATCGTGCTCGATTTACCGTAGTGTACAGGCTATATACGTTTATCGTTGATATCGTCGAAAGCCGTTGGTGTGCTCTGGTCCCTCGCTGTCTCCGGTGTTTCCTGATTGACGTACGGTCGACCATGGCAGTACGAAATATCGACAAGTCAATGTAGCCCGAGGGGTATTTTTGGGCGTTTAATTTGCGAAAATGACATTTGGGGATCGAATGGCCATTATTTTTTTTTCTTTTATGTTTCAATAACCGAGCAGCGTTCGGGTTATTTTTTTTTTGTGGGCGCCGTTGATGATCGAAGTTTAGAGTGGCGCTTGTCCTTTCAGCTAGTGTATTATTTCTGGTAACGTTGCACGATTTTCGTTTATAACGTCGCAAAGACTTTCCCGGCTAACTCTAACTTTAAGGAAAAGTCGCTTCGACGTATGCCCTCCGCATACATATATACATCTGTCAGCTTCGTCATTTTAATCGAAATCTACGTCCCCTACATTACGAGCACGAAGAATTTCCGTATCCACTTCGCAAACCCCTCCGGGCTGTGTACCCTTCATAATTACTCGTAAATCTTCCCTCCGCTAGCCCCCCCCCCTCTCGCCGCTTTTCTCCATCCAGCCAGCGAAACCGAAATCTTCCATTCCTGCAAATAGCGGTTGTGTATCGGCTTTTGAAGTCCCGAAAGAAATTAACCTCTCCGGGAAACTATTTTTTTGGAGGGGACTGTGAAAACTTGAAAGAAAAAAAAAACGTTTGTCACTTCAAGGATCTTTGAATCAAGATAAACGTCGGATTTATCGTTGAGGAATTACTGATTGAAGATAAATTTGTGATTAGAATGACGGAAATGCTGTTCGAACTTTTGAAGTATTATTGAAGAATTACTGGTTTGAAAAAATCGGTAGTCATGTTTGGGTTTGTTTGGGTTTAATCTCGATTGTTCGTTTAATCAAGGAACGAGCTTAATTTTGGATAATCAAAAACTTGTGTGACGAGATATTCAGGGCAACAAGGAAATTAAGCATGAAAAGAAGAAATTTTTTTTTATTAACGATTATGCTTAATGCCTAATAAAAAAAGATTTTTTATTTAATTTTTTTTTTGTATTTCTTATTAAGTATGAAAATAAAGGAATTTTTTGTAGCAATGTTGATGTTTGCTAGGATTGCTTCAGGGTAGAAATTTAACGGATGAAAATACGAGTTGAAATACGTAGAGTTGGTACAAAAATCGCGTCGAAAATACGAGCAATGAAAAACCCGCGTTTTTCGTTCGAATCGTTGATGACTGAAATCTGAATGCGATGAATTTTCTCAAAAAACCGTTTTCGCAAAGGAAATATTTTCCCGATGTGAAAAAAATTAAACGAGGATTGATTGCGAGAAAAGAAGCTTCACGGAAAGTGACAAAATATTTAGTTATAACTAATCACGATATAATTTCCCCATAAAAAATGAAAAATTAAAAAAAAAAATAGATTTTCCTGAAACACGTTAAAAAAGGTCGATTGAAGCCGAGCCGATTCTTCAGGAAAAACATCGACGGATTTTCGTTTGGATCAACCAGCTGTATCATGGACTGCAATCACGCGGGCTCAGGGCAGCTGCAGAAAAGTCGTGATCCTAGTTGGTTCGAGCGGTCACCCATCCGAGTACCATGCCTAAAGCCGTGTCAATGAACGAACCTTCCACCTGTCATCAATTCTCGAACCCATCCATTGTTACATCCCTCCCTCCCTGACTCCTCAGTTCATAAAAATGCCGGATCAATTCCAATCCTCGAAACGTCCAATCTCCGCCGGTTCGCCACATTGGACACCCATCACCAAAAGACCTAAAACGTCCGTATCGTTCGGTCTCCTGCAATTGAAACCGTAATTCGCGGGGTAGAATCGAGAGGTGGGGGGAGGCGGGAGATCGGCGAGCGGAGGGTGAGGCAGCCGCGTTGATGAACTTATCCGGTAGATTGGGGAGGATCGGCATTACCCGATATATTACGTCGGTCAATGATCGGGGATATATATCAGGTCGGAATTTCGCGGAGATTGCGAGAAGGCTGACACGCTGCCAATGGCTCGGATAGATCGAGCCGGCATCACATCATAGTTATTCGTACACACGAATGATCGGAAATGCGAATACGCGGTACGTTCGCCTCGTGAATTTCCAGCGGGTTGTATACGAGCCCAGGTGGATCGAGGGTGGTTCTGCTTGGCGATGGGGGTGGATGGGGCTGTAATGGCCCGAACGGAACAGAGTCACGCGGTTAGAAATTACGATTCGAATTCCACAGGGCTGGGAGTAACGGCGAGCTCAGGGGGTGAGAGAGAGAGAGAGAGAGAGACCGATGGGGGTTGGGGAAGGGCACGGGGAAACTGTGGCAGTTGACCCACGGGCCTGATTCCGCTCGTGCAGAGCTTCGACCATTTCGCATTCTGGAATTGTAATCGCTTCACCGGATATACACACGCACCGGATTTTCTGCCTGATATCTACGCCACACAAAAGACAACATTGTATTTTCCAGTCGAAAATTTTGGCCCGATTGACTCCAACTGGATTTTCTTTCTATTCTCTTTTTTCTCTTCTTATTCTTCCTATTCTTCTCGTTCGGCTTCTTATTATCTCAGGATTGTCTTATTTATTAAGTACATCGACGCGTGTCTCACGTGTATGCTCTTTTCGACATTGGGTCACTTTAGAGACGCTCCAACAAGTATCGAGACCCTAGGCTACGGGGATATGATGTGGTCGCTTTTAGAAGATTTAATTGTGTAGCCCAAAGAAGCAGGTATGGAATTAAACGCTTTTTGGATTTTTGGTGATTTTTTTAAACGATGGGTTTTGGTTATTTGGTGATTGGGAGAAATTGGGATTGATTGAAGAAGATTTTTCAAATGTGTCGTTTTGGGATGAGGGTGGTTTGGGGTGCAAATGAATTTGGGTTGAAGAAGCTTGAACAGGTTGACTTTTGAAGTTGTTTCTTTCTCATTGACCGTGTGAAAGGATGAGTTAAGACAAGACCTGAAATTACTTTGCATTGGAATAGAATGATGTTTATCATTTTCGTTTCTCATTGCCTTATTTTTATCAGTATCAAATTCGAATATTTAATATTACGTAAATTAAGTACACCATTTTTTATAATGCTAAAACTAAAACTTGAAGGATTTTCCCAACTTTAATCGGCAAAGAAATAATTTGATAAGTAAAAAAGAATTTTCATTGTCTTTTATTTTTTCGTATCAGCGAAAAATCTTCATTGTGAGTCACGGTTTAAACTTCAAGCTACGAAACTCAAAATAGTGTTTGTAAATATTTCATCCTTGTGCGAAAAAATTGTTTAAGAAATCGTTGCAGAAAAATTAAATTCGATGAAAAAAGAAGAGCAGATCCAACTTCCTTTGTTTCAAGTTATTTCGAAGTCTAAGGATCAACGTTTCACCCTATATACAGACGCGCGCGTGTATGTGTACAACCGCGAATCTCGGCGCGTTCTCGGCTACGCCGAACGCGGAATGCATGCACTCTATGGCGAAATTCCATTTTAATTAATTTCCACGATTAACCGTGTACGGATTCACCGAGATGGGCGCGGGCGGTACACCACGAACGTTTTCCTTCATCGGCCCGTGCCCTCCAACGACGTCCATTTCCGTGTCGTTCGTGTGTATAGGGGCCACCATTACGGTGCGTACATCGTCATGGTATTTCGGCCTGGAATACTTGCCCGAAATATCATCGAATCGGGGATTGGTATCTCGATGGATTTCATTGGCGTTTTGTTGGCAGTGTACTCCGAAAATCTATGTATCTACGCATTAGCGATCCAAATATCGATATCACAATCCCATTTCAAATTGGGCTTAAAAGATCTTCTAGCAATTTCGTAAAATATTCGAAAAATTGTTTATTTTCGACGATTTGTTGGAGATCAGTTGATAGAATTAATATTTGGCTACTTTTCAAAAAAATATATTCATAACATTTGTCAGAGAAATTTGTCACCTTATTTCCCAATTAGTGTCGTCTAAGAATTTTTTATTTGAAGTTTTTAACCGGGATTTATTGGTTATTTCAAACAAAATAATCTTTGGTGTGCCCATGTACTGATTTTATGGGTAGTCCTAAGATGGACCCACATCTCTATGGGGATTTCGTGGAAACACCGCACATAGGGAATTCACACTGAAATCCAATTGGATTCTGAACCGTCTCCCGATGGACCCTGCTCGAGAGTTCTCACCACGTTTCGATCGAAATAACGTGAAAAGACAAGCGAAGAAATTTGGCGTGACGTGTGACGTCACACCAAATTTCACTTTGACGATGTTACGTCAAAGTGCAACTGAATTAATCAGAAACGATAATTACAGTTGATTTTCAGTGATGGCATTCAAACCTGTTTCACGATAAACTTTTCAATGTGATTTATACGTTTTTTAAAGATACGATTTATATTTCCTGAAGATCCGTTCATTTTTTGTATGTGTATATTTTGTTCAGAAAATTCGACGTACAGTACGTGATAAGGACCATCAAGAGTCCTTTCAGATTCTACTGGATAAAGTGCGCATTCCTCAGTGTTCAAATTAGCTTCGTACTTTGGATTCCAATGAGAAATCCCAATTAGAATCCAATAAACGAGCGTACCGTTTTGATGCACACTTCGAGTGCAATGACCCTTTGATTCCCTATCAAGAAGTATAGCCATGCGTGGAAATCCAATGGACACCTACTGCAATTTCGATCAGGCAACAACGACTCTTCGCTCATTGACGCGATTGTTTTTTTTTTTTTTTTGGAAACCTCGTAAACGAGACTACATGAAAATACCTAGATTCAATTTTCTACGCTCGAAACTTTTAGCAAAAAGAAATTAATTTCGACGAACATTAAAAAAAATTAGTTTCGATCGATTTTTTATTTCCATACGCACCATTTTATTAAAAATTGATGTGTTTCGATTTCTACCAGTACTTCGAAGGAAAATATAATCCAGATTCTAAATACTTACGAGTTTCCGTTCGAGATAAAAAATAAGTGATTTCTCGAAGGTCATTGTTAACCAAAGATGTTTAATAGTGGTTTATCTTCAAGAAGCCCCAGTGCCGCTACTTTGCAAAAAAATTTCGTAAAAAAAATTGTAAACATACCCAAAGATTAATGGAACAAACTCAGCCAAAGAGGGTATCCGTTTCATCAACTGGTTATCCACAAAAAATTGACGAACCTCGCCTTCTTTTGGTTCTTATACTAGCACTTTTCACTAAGATATCTTCGATGGAAATTGCTGATAGCGTTTTCCCCGTTTTCCGGCAACTTGGAAAGCGGGAATTCTTCGCTTTCCTCGTTTCTAAAACCGCTGATCTACAAAAGCGAAGCGGTAAAACGTTCGCGTTTTCCGCGCGTTCCCCCTCGGGAGATAAGCGCTATGAAACGCGTTTTCGTTTTTTTTTTCCTTTCAGTATAGAATTTTGCATCAAGAAGCGGCGTGTATAAAATGCCCTACGGGCTGATGTCTGGCAAATAGCAAAGTGAGTCAAAACCAGGCTAAAGCTCAAGCTTTGCGTCCATCAACGCGAGTAAGATTTCATTACCGAATGTGCCTCGGTTTTGTACAGTGATAGCTTCGGAAGTTTTCATTAACGATTTCTTAATTAATTAATTCGTATTCCTCGTTGATTTCGTAAACGGCTTTCGGAATTTCTAAAAATTTCACCAGTCAATGTCAAATCGATAGACAAACGGCAGTCTTCACATGAAATGAAAAATCAATCAATGAAAAAAAAAAAATAAATCGTATTACCATCCGGAAGCCGTGATGGAAATTATGGAAAATACAAAGTTTGGCTAATGTCACGGTTTAGACGGTAGAAGATCCGCGCAGTCATATTGAAAACAAACATTTTGCCAGCTTAAGAGGGAGCGGTACATCGCCGCCCTTCCCTCGACTGGCGATTTCAACATTATATTCCCACGGATTTCTGAAATGGCTCATCAGAATTTCACGGAATTTGGCCAGACAATGTAAAATTCATAGACGAACAGCTGTCTTCTCCTTAAATTTCTCAAAACGAAAAAGAAATACAGATTATTACCACGCGAGAGTCGTGATGGAAATGTTGTGAAATAAAAAGTTTGATTAACATGGCGACTTGGAGGTACGAGAAACCGCGTAATATTAAAAACATGAATTTTGGGAATTCTACCCCAAATTCTGTCGCACATTTTAGGATATTTATGGGAAACCATAAATTGTAGGTATTTGTTTACAATATCGAGAAAATATCGTCGGACATTTGTGACATTTAATTCCGATGAATTAAGTTCCAGTCGCTTCTTAAACCGAAAGAAACCCAAACAAATATGTGTAAACCCAGATACCCAAAAATATCCAATGAAACGACATAATCTCCATCTTAGTGAGTCCTTGTTGACAGCGAACGAGAAAAAGAGTCCGCGAGTGCAACCTTCCGAATAATAAATCCTCCGACGAGACGACGAGACCGACCGCTATTTACGAGTATCGCGGCTGAATTTTCGATTACTATCGATCGCGTTCTGGATTATTGTGAGTAACAGGAATTGTGATCATGCTCGTAAAAGAAGAGCTTTTCTCTTTGTCCTCCCGATCGGTGAATGAAAAAGAGAAAGAGAGAGAGAGAGAGAGAGAGAGAGACAAGGACCGTTTTCAGCTTCGTGCAATGTAATGCTTGTAGAAAGAAAATGGGTTGGCAGTGGGAATAGTTGAACGAATTTGTCTTCGAATATGAACCGGGCCACGGATTCTACGAGAGTCCTATATACATTCAAGTGAATCGCTTTTCTCGTATGTTCAACGTTTGGATTGACATACACGCGATAGTGGTTTTCTTCGTTGATAATGTATAGCTGTGTCGTAACAATTTACGACGTACTGCTATCTTGTATCGGTACATGTGTGGGCATATGCATAAGTAAATAACTGAAATTATATATATATATATACACATACAGAGTGTCCCACGTAAGAACGTCATCCGTGAAATGGGAGGTTGGGGTTTAAATCCCGAGACGATTGATATAAGCATGTATGGTTCTCAGATCAAACCCTGAATTGTTGTTCATTTTTAATGGCAGTCAATCAGGAGGTCCTCTTGCAGGACCTCCTGGAAGGCGCCTGTAATCGGTGTGAACGCTTGATTGTGTAAAGCTCTTTTTATTTTTTGCTTCGTTCGATTTTCCTTCGTTCTGCTTTTAGCTCCGTTTGGTTTTTTTTTTTTTTGTTATTTTTTTTTTATAGTGGGCTGCTCTAGCGTTTGTAATAATAACAACGAGCTTATAAACAATATCTAGAGCTTATAAACAATAAGCAAAATCTAGAGCTCATAACCAATAAACAATATCTAGACCTTACAACAACGATTTTATAAACAATATTTAAACTTTATAAACAATATCTTATCCGCACCATATTTTGCCAATAACAATTACCAAAAAATTAGGATTACAACCAACGCGACGTACATACGTTGTGTATTCACATAATTCATTCTGATATAAACGTGTCCTCGATTCATAAGATGGGGCTTATGGAACATTCACAGGTGAACGGCGTGACCGATCTGTCTGACAAGTACAATTTTCAACGAGCTTCCCAGTGTGCGACTGGCAAGCTCGTTGAAAATTTAAAAGTTCTGCGGTTGTCTTTTACCTGAATTTACTATATGTATATATATATATAAATATATATATATATATATATATATATATATATATATATATATA
>JAPYZI010003622.1:0-16975 GCA_030523105.1 Ophioninae sp. A BG-2022a | reverse complement strand
TATATATATATATATATATATTATTTAAAAAAATATAATGTATATAAATAAATATAAAACTATATACGTACAGGGTGTCTCAAAAACCATAATATTGCAATTCCATTGAAATCGTGTCAGTAGGTTTTTGGGTCACCCTGTATATATACGTGTCAACCTTTTCACAAGGCAACTAGCGCCACGAGTGTCAGATCGAGACATTAAAAATCCCAGACATCCCCCATATTGAATACATCGAATGACGTCATCCCCTCGATCGAGTTCGATGCGTTATTTCGCTCCGAACATAACCTTAATTGATACCTGTAATTATTCGACATCAATAATAAAGAAAAACGAAAAAGAAGATCTACTAGGTTACAATCAATGACAAATTCGATCGAAATAGACTGTGGGGATATTCTTTATTACCAATTACGCTCCTTGATTACATTTTTCGAATTAAATAACCATTTGTAAATAACATAACCTACGAATAGTACTGTATACATTAAATACTCAAATTACACGATTGTTATCATTATTATTTTAAATATTTATATCTCCAATTTATCACTATAATGAACAATATTAGATTTTTATTATTTTCAGCGCGATCGATTCCGTATCGTAATTCATCCTTTCACTTCCACTCGACGACACATTTGCCGCGTGACTTTCGCGTTGAGCATGTCGTGGACGTGGCGCATTTACTGTCGGCCATTTTTATTCTCGACGATGTTTTACCCTCATTTTCTGTGCTCCCCAGTATTATTGATGGCCGACCATGCAACGATACTTTAGCCTGGCCTGATGAAAAATCCCATCGCGATCAGGAAGCGTAAACAAAATTAAGATCGAGCCAATTTATTTAACGTAGAAGAATGTTATTTCTTCATTCCAAATAAACGTTTTGAAATAAAAGATAGGTTAGGATTTGTATCATGACTTCTGTTGATATTCGAATTTTTCATAGCAACAGTCATTTCACTAATGTTTATATATATATTGTTTATACTATTTGTAATGATAATAATAGTAATAATAATCATTGTAATAATTAATGTTACTATATTAACAATAATTATAACAAATATCCGTTATTTCATATTTTTATCGTATTATTATCAGTATTATTACGCGGCAACCTAACCTAACAATTTTCCAAAAACTGAAAGTTCAGTTTTTTAAATGTTTTTAAGCATCTGAAGTTTTATAATGAATTATTAATAATTATTCGAATTATATAATAATAAACCACGTAAAAAGCACTTAATTAACAAAATTAAAAATATGAAAAATGAATTGGACAAAAAACGAAAATTATTATTATTCTTGCGTTCATTATGATTATTTTTACGAAAAAAGCACTTTTAAGATAAAATAACGAAAATAATAATAATTTTCGGATTTTATGTCATATGGGATATGAAGACTCACAACTTCGAGGTGAAATTTGTCGTTTTATGTGACCGGCAAGCACCGCCAGGGTGTCGTCATTGTGACTTGCGCAGCTCGATCGTTGATGGTAATTTTGATGATTACGATGATCGGAATAAGTCAGACATTTCATTGATTTCGTTTCGCTTTCGCTATGAGTTCGCGCACGTCGAGCGTGCGGAGATTTAATTGGATTTTTATCTGCCGAGAAATCGGTTTGTTATTATTATTATTGTTGCTATTGTTATTATTAGATTTTTTTATCGGAACCATTTTTTTCGATTAACGCGCAATTTTGATAGTTCGCGCGATTACCGTATGCATCGCTCGTGGACGAGGATCGAGCGCTCGACCCGGTTGGTACGGTAAGTTTGCTCGGTCGGTAACCCGATGAATTCGTTCCACTACAAGTACTGCAGGTTCGAGTTTCACTGCCGTAATCGTCATCTATACATATTTGGTTATATTTTCATTCAATATAAATCTAATTTTAAACAAATTGTAAATTGCAATTTAATGATAAACAATTATAAATATTATATTCATAATTTCTTTATAACAATATAGTTTGAATATTTATCAAGTGAATTCACTAAGAGCGATCATAAATAAATAGAAAAGCTAATTTTTCAAAATTTTACATTGATAATTTATTTATTAATTACTAAATATTATTATTTCAACTGTGAAATATTTAATTAGCATTTATAATTCATTATTTTTAATAGAAAATATAATTGTAAGTAAATGAAAATTCTAAATAAATATTTTGCATTTTACGTTATCGTGGAACGTCGACGAACTCTTGCTCGGTCGGTAAGTCGAGACTTCTCGATCAGTAAAAAATACCACCAATTTCGAAATATATAAACGTCTACAAAAAAAAATGACAAAGGAATGAAAAACCTTCGAAAATAATTTTTTAGAATCTATAACCAAAAAAAAACTAATTTAATATTGAAAATATATTTTTTTCGCGAGCGAAATGCACAATTCGATAATCGATAATCGTTATTCGATCGCAACGTTAAACTTACATGATCGTCCACAGCAGCAGACGATTTGACGGGGCGCTGCGACCGCCCGCGGTCTCGACCGGCGCTGCTTTCCATCGTCGAAAATATACTTATCGATGAGTTTTACTGTCAATAAAAAACAAACAAAAAACTAAAAGCAATAAAACAATAAAAATTCAAATGGGAAAAATCAGCGTCAACTAAATATATGAATAAACGATAAGTTGATAAACTAAATGAGCAAATAAATGAAAATTAAATAAGAAAATGAATTAATAGATAAAAAATAAAACAAACTCGTAAAAAATAAATAAAAATAAACACAAATAAATATAGATAAATCAAAACAACTGAAAATAAATAAAAATAACCTAAAATTCAACCATCAAAAATCGTCAAATCACGTCTCGAAAAAAAAACTTACTTGCCAAAGGAGCGAACGCAGGCGCGAGAATCGACACGGCCTGCATCATCAACGCTCGTCTATAAAATAATAACCTCAAAAATTATCGAGTTTCGTGATCCGATCACCTTCGAAAAGTTTAATTAACATTAAAATTTGTGAAGAAATCTGATTCAAAAGGAACGAAGGATGAAAATCGACCAGCTCGAAACGAATCTTGGCCTCTACTGTTGTCTATACATCGTTGAAGGTTAAGCTTGTATCGCCCCATCGAGGAGGACGATCGCGTAAACCAAATAAAAAAAAAAAACAATAAGATTCTTCATGGTCGTTGCTTCGAGTATAGCTACGTTTCTAATAAAATCACAAAAATTTCACGAATTATCCAAAATACAAATTTTATTTCGAGATTTTATTCGACGCATGCGTAATTTCGTTTTCATGTCTCATAACAATAATAATAATGATAATTCTGAAAAAAATAATAAAAATAACGAATAAAATAAAATAAAAATAACAAAATTATTCATTAAAAAATAATAAAAAATTAACAAATAATAAATAAATGAAATAAATTAATAATAATGAAAATAATAGTGAGAACGACAGTAATACGACAAAAATAGTCCTAAAAAAATATAGAAGTAATGGCGGAGATATTTATATTAATAACGATGATAATAATAATAATAATTGTTATTACTATAATTATAATTAAATAATAATTAAAAGGGAGAACGACAAAAATAATAACAGTGACAAAACGATCGGTTCAAAGTGCTCTTAAGTTTATTTTCATTTCTTATATACTAATAATAATAGTAGTTACAAGTTGCAGGCCTCTGGCCAAAATTCTCGAAAAATCGCCGCAGAAAAGTAGACGCTTTTACATTATTTCTTGTACAATCGTAATTATGCAAGAAGCCTTAAAATTACAAAGAAAAATAAGTAGTGTTGTAACAATAATAATAATAATAATAATAATAAACGATAATAAATATAGGATAGATAAAATCAAATGAAAAAAAAAAAAAATAAAAGAAGGATAAATCAAATAATTACGAAGCCGAATCGATACGAAAAAAAATAATTTTTTTTTAACACGAAACCGAGTCGTCGCGATTAAAACAGGTGCAAATCCGCGTTCGATGATTCCTCGTCGAATTCGATCTTGGTAAAAAAATCGGATTCCCGAAAATTCGGTAGAGTACGAAATTTCGAATTTTCGAGGGACGTTTCGACGTTTTGAGGTTGGGAATGATCAAAGCTCGAAAATTCGGCACGATAGGTGGCGCACGTGTCCAAAGCGACGCTCTCGTCTACCACGTCACCGAGAATGTCGCTAAAGTCGCGAGACAAAGATGGCGCTTCGGTCGGATCGCTCGTGGAGACGTTTTTCGTTGAAAAGACGATTTCTGGTATTTTTTGGGGTGGAAATACGATGGAAGGATATCGAGTGGACGCGTCAACCGGAAATTCGATATTCGACGGAAAATCAATGGCCATTTTTCTTGGAGATTTTTTTTTCGTGGCTGGAAAAAGGGATGATGACTTTCGGTCAATGGATTGATCGAACGGCGACTTCCGGTCACCGCATTTATCGAATGACGACTTCCGGTCACTGTATTCATCAAATGGCGATTTCCGGTCACCAGATCGATTGAGTAGCGACTTCCGGTCACTAGATGGATTAGATGACGACTTCCGGTCACCAGATGATTTTGACGACGACTTCCGGTCACCAAATTCATTGAATGGCCACTTCCGGTCACCAGATGAATTTGATGACGACTTCCGGTCACCAGATGAATTTGACGACGACTTCCGGTCACCAAATGGAACAGATGACGACTTCCGGTCACCAAATCGATCGGCCGTTGAGCGCCTGTGTGACCTTGAACGATCCTTCGTGAACGCCGCCTCTCCAAACGAATAAACCGAGACTTTTCGATCACCAATATTTTCTTTGGACGAACGTGACTTTTCCCAACTTTCCACGAGACTCCTCGAACGCTGGGATGACGATTGACGACTTCCGGCTTCGCGATCCAACGGCACTCGCAGATTTCTCGACGAACGCGATCTTTCCTTTGCGCATGCGCTAACCGGCCTTACTCCGACCCCTGTGGCAATTCATCGAATTAAATAAATCGAGGTTATTAATTAGCGTGTCTGCAAACATAGATTAAAAATTTTCTTTTTCTTTTTTTATTTTAATTGGCATGATTTAACAGTTTTGTGACGTAATCAAAGTCTTTTCGACGGTTTGACCTTTCAATATTTCAAGGTCGAAACATTCTTGAATTTCTAAAATGCTTTTCTCAACATAACCTCGATTTTATGCGATTGTGAAAAAGAATTAATTAATAAATATGGTTTCGCATTTTTTAAAATGTACATTTTTTTTTTTTTTTCGAAATATAAAATCGTCAAAATGGATACTTTTACATCAATAACAACAATTTAAAAAATTCGAATATTTCAAATATATTTAATTACTAATAAAATGTATATTTTTAAATTATGATAATTTTAAAAAATATATATATATATATAAATATTATATATATATTTAAAAAAATATATATATATATATATTTTAATAAAAATGTTGTACGTTACCAGAATCAGGGACCGGAAGTTTCGAGGATCGAGGCGACAATATTTTTTGTATCGCAATTCCGACTGCACGCGTCCGATCACCGGAAACGAGAAAACAGCCAATATTGGATACTTTCAAGATCGAATTTTTTATTTTTTCGCGCGATCGAAAACGAACAAAAAAAAATAAAAAACGATATAAAAAAAAATAAAATAAAAAAAAACGATATAAAAAAAATAAAGTAACAAAAAACAATATAAAAATAAAAAAACATTTTTTAAACGATTTAAAAAAAATAAAATAATAACGTTAACCAAAAAAAATTAAAAACGATAACAAATAAAAACCAAAAACGAGAAGTACATCGATGATTCGGGATACCTGCAACACCGACGAGAGCACTGCCGACGACGTGACCCGCGTATTCCCGATTTCCCAGCATATTTTCCACTTCAACGAAGAAAACCAAAAAAGAAGAAAACACTTCGAGTCCGATTTCGTAAAAAACTTCGCGATATACAATTACAAACTTCCGAATGAAAAATTCACTCGCGACGATAAATGGCGAAAAAAAAAAAAGATGGTAACAGGGGTTTATTAAGCGAGGAATACGAGAGTTACAAAAATTGGGTTTGCTATGCGCACGGTCAATTTTGGTTTCTTCCTTTCTTCACTTTTTAATATTTTTTTCTTCTTTCCTGCACTTGTTTTTGTTTTGTTTCGTATTTTCTTCACTTTTTTTTTATTATTTATTCTTTTCTTCTTTTTTTCTTCACTTTTTTAAAATGTATTTTTTCTTTTCTTCTTTTTTTTTTCTTCGAAAATCACTTCGACGCGGTTCGTCGGCGTTCGATATCGAAATCTCTACGATTTGTCGACGCGAAACGTTTTTCACTGTACACACGCGCGATCCAAATCGATTCGACCGGGTCACGTGTCTTTACACGAAACGCAAACAAACGAAAAAAAAAAAAAACAATTTTAAGAGCGTTGACGAAAGGACGAGCGAAAAGAGACCGAACGAAATAATTAAATTTACACGAACGAACGAAGCCAGTTTTTCGTATTCTATTCATACAGCTTTGCCGAAATTTCACGAAGTCTACGCTAAGTTTACGATATCTGAAAAATTTTTCGGCTTCCGAAACTTGGAATTTCTTCGTGTCTCGATTTTTTTTTTTTTTTTTGGAGCTTGACGGTGCTGCGCACTTTCGTGATGGATTCATGATATTTCTGGATTGTTCGCTAATGGTTTATGAAATTATGATTAGTTCATGGTATTCCACGACCCTCGTGAAATTTAAAACACTTTTTTTATAGTTTTGTTTATTCCTGATATTTTTCTTGTCAATGAAATTCATACAGTTTTGTTATTTTATGAAATTCGTGAAATTTTGTGTTTTTATGAAAATTTTATAGTTTCATGAAATGTTATTTTTCAGCGAAATTTTACGAATTTTTGGTATTATATAATTTCACGAATTATGAAATTCGAACAGTTACGTCATTTTATGAAATTCGATAAATTTCACGATCTCACGAAATTTCATCTAGACGATAAAAATACATAAATACTTTGCGAATTTCAATGAAACGTCTCCGGAATACCGTCAATTTTAATGCACGACTTTACGAAACTGTATGAAAACTTCAAAAGTTTTCGAGTTTTGAAATCCCAAATATTCATATATCTCCGTGAAAGGACGATCGGACATTCTCGAAATTTCGGAAAAGCTTGGAGGTTACGTCGACGAAGAAAACTGAATAAATAACGTGAATAATGACATCGTGAAATTTCGTGAACGAGAGATGTCTAAACTCGCTTTAAGATCACGCAAGAATTTCACGAAGAAAATTTTACTTTTGTAAATATAATTTACTTTCTTCGAAACAGAGAAAAAAAAAAGAAACTTTCTCCCTTTCCCTCCCTTCCACGGTTTGCTTTCATTGTTCTCCCGGTCGAAAAGCGCGATGGCGATTCCGCTTTTTCAAAAGTACAATCTGATGCACGATTTTGGGGTTATGTTCGACTGGCACTTTGGGCACTTTTTGGACATTGCGAGGGTCTGCTCGATGCACTCGGCGCAATAAACGTGACCGCAGCGAGTTGAAGTTGGCTTTCGCTTCGAGCTCAGATATTCTAAGCAAATCGGACAGCTGAGAACGTTGGATTCTCCGTTGACGGAATCGTTTATCCTCGTCGCGGTCTCACCGGTGGACGTGTTGCTCGAGTCGTCCAGGTGTATCACCGGGGTAACTTTAGCGCTTTTACTTTCGCCCCGGCTGCGCTTCTTGGGTGGTAAGAGTCTGCGGAAGAAACGAAGATCCGGATCATTTCACATTGACGGAGCAACGGAAGAATTTAGATTTATCTTATTCACAACAACTTATTCACAACATTGACGGAGCAACGGAAGAATTTATATTATCTTATTCTGATTTATGTACGAACGATATTCAATATTCGTGTAAACTATTTTGATGGACCGGATTTGTAGCGAATTATTCGTATATTGGGTATTAAATAATGTAAAAACTGAATGATTGAATCATCGATGCGATATCCGCGATATCCGTCAGGAACTTCTACGAAACACCTAGAATTGCTTAAACGAATTGCATTTTTTGCTGAAATTTCGGCAAAAAATGGACGAACGACTAATGAAAGTCGTACAAAAGTGTCAAATCCGAAAGTTGGAATATTCTGAATACTCGTACCGTTTCAATTAATTAAAATGTTGGAACTTTCAATTCTTTTGCACTGTTTAACCGGCTAGCCGGCTATATTAGGTATTAAATAATGGAAAAACTGAATGATTGAATCATCGATGCGATATCCGCGATATCCGTCAGGAACTTCTACGAAAAACCTAGAATTGCTTAAACGAATTGCATTTTTTGCTGAAATTTCGGCAAAAAATGGACGAACGACTAGTCAAAGTCGTACAAAAGTGTCAAATCCGAAAGTTGGAATATTCCGAATGCTGGTATCTTTTCAATTAATTAAATTGTCGGAACTTTCAATTCTTTTGCACTGTTTATCCAATCTATATTTTACAGTGATCCGAATCGGATACTCTGGTATCAATGTTTCCGAAACCAGATATATATATATATATACCAGAAAGTCACTAGTGCCATTTACCTGTTGGAACAATTGATGAGTTCAAGGTCCGGTAGCTCGGCGTTCGTTATCCTGGAGGATTCGGCTTGCTGGCCGCTGTGATTTTGATGGAGCCTGATGACGCTAGCTCTCCGATGCGGGGTTCTGCTCCGATGGATCATCGGCGAATCCACCGTCAGATCCACTATGAAGCTCGGCGAGGGTGATCTTCTGTGCGCCAAAACACGCTCGCTGCGTCCGTGTCTGTTCTTCGGTTCCATCCTGCCGATGGGTATCTACTTTCGTCTTCGCGTCTTGAGCGGTTTACGCCCCGACGCAACAATCACGATTCTCTACCTGAAATAAACGCGTAACCTCTTTTTCTCGAAAAAAACATCAAAAGTGTCAAAAAAACGGTCAAAAACATCGCGACTGATAGCAAATGGAGCGCTTCATCGGGAATCCACGTTTTTTCGCGAAATTTTACCGTTTTGCAAATATCCAATCCGCAAAAACGGATCGAATGAAAAATCGAGTATCTAACGATCGTACGATTACAAAAATCGCAGTTTAACGGTTTTCCGAAGATTCGCGTATGAATAAAAATATTAAATCGCGACCGCATTTTTTGGAAATTGGTGTAAAATAGGATCGCAAATTCGAATCGTGGATATTGTATACCTTTCGAAAAGTCTGAGATTTCCGATAAAAATCTTCCCCCTCCCGCCGCAATTTTTTTCTTCTCTTTCTCGTTCCTTCGATAATCTTCCGATACGAGATTTTTCTTCCTCGTCTTTAATGCGGTACTGCCATCGGCACCGATACGCGTCGGGACGATTTATCTCGCGAAATTTGCTTCGCTATTGGAATAAAAAAAATCTTTCTCGTCGACACAAGCGTCAATGAGTGATGTTGAGAGACAGACGAAGTTTCACTGCTCGACCACGCACTGTGTGTTGTACATCCGGAAAACTTGTGGACGAATCTTTTCGGCGATGTGTTATAATAATAATAATAATAATGATAATGCGACGGGTAGCGATAATGGGAATCGAGGCTAGAGGGTATTGAGTAAAAGCCCTTTAGCGTCTTCGTAATAAACGGGAAATTTAATAGTGATAAGATTGACCGCACGAAGCGCTTCGATCGCAAGAATCCTAGTGATATGCTTGTTTTTCATTGAATCGGTATTTCGCTGATAGCGTGCTCGTCTCTGAACCAAACAAACCCAAACGGATATGAACAAATATTCTAAACGGACCTAAGCAAATCTAAACGTTTCCAAATTCCAGAGATTCAATAAAATCTCACATACAAACACAGCAGCGCTTCCCGCGTTACGACGCGATCGCGGCCGACAAGGAAGAGCCGCCGAGCGTTGGTGCGCACATGCGCACTAGTGTCCGACGTGAACGCGGCGGTGCGCATGTGCATGGTTCAGTGGGACGGTGGGGATACTGCGGAGCGCTAGTCACGCGCGCGTCTCAGTGTGCATAAGTTCGTGTCTTCGCCGTGTACGCGAGTGCGAGGGAGACGGAACCCGATAGAATTCGGTGGTGCGTTCCGCGTGTAATTCTCATGTTTCGTCTCGTCACGAACGGGTCATGGCGTACGTCAACGTAGCCGAATGGAAAACGGATCAAGTGTGCGAGTGGTTGAAAGGTGCGTTTGTCGTCGTTGTCTTTTTTCTCTTCACTTTTTTTTCCCGTGCACGAAATCGATCGCGTTTCGCACTTTCAAACGTGGCTGCGTTTTTCGTCATTTTTTTTTTTTCATTCTGGGCGTGACAAAAGCACGTTCGTGCGTTTCTCTCTTTCGCTCTTTATTCGAGTCGTATTTTTCGTCTTTGTTCGTTTCTTTTTCCTCGAAACGCACGTGAATCGTGCGCAATCGTTCGCACATTTCGATGCACCGAATGGAAGTGCGTCTCTCGTCGAGACGCGCACGATCGTCAGCCCCTGCCCCTCGCAATTTTTTCGTGTTTTCGATCTTCGCGATAAAATTCATTGACAGTGCGCTTGTACGTATGATATTACATTTGTATCATGTATATGTATATATATATATATGTATATATACGCGTGACGATCACGAATCCCAACTTCATTGAGTACGCACACGGGAAGTGGAATGATTCATCGCTCGTTATAATTCGTCGTATATGCGTTTTCTTTTTTTTTTCTCTTCGTTTTTTTTTTTCACGTATTTGCAAAACTTCATTGTTTCGATGTAAATTCAATTGTCAGTGGCTTGGCCTTTGTTTCGGAACTGATAAACTCGTGTTGACGATGTGTTGTTATTGATTTTACATTTGTTTACTGATATTGCAATTTATTCTTCTGAGGTATCGTTTTTTCAAATAATAATTTATGGTTTTTATTGGTTATATTTATTGTTACTATGTAAAGTTTTTTTATTATCTAATAATGATATTAATGTTCTTATTAACGATAATAATAATTATTATTGCTCTGCCTTATTATTGATAAAAATTGAACCCAAACAAACCCAAACAATGGTAAATTTGATTCGTTTTTTTTTTCGTCTTGAATGAAAAATTCGTGTCTTTTTTTCCGACTGAAGGATCATTTGGAGAATTTGTATAATTTTCTTTTTTTCCATTTTTAGCGCTTTCTTCAAAAGTTTTGAATTCCCGTTCTTTGAGTTTTGAGATTTTTCAAGTTCATTTTGCAGATTGTATTTCATTGTAATCCCATTTTATCATTATTATTTAGCCCGTGTTATTTTGGTATTATTATTATTATTATTATAGGTTAGTTATATATATACATTTATTTATTTATTCCTTATCATTATGTTGTATGATCAAAAATTTTGAGCCGTGCGATGTATTCTATTGAAAAATCAACGAGATATATCAAATAATGGAAACAATTGAATTTTTGTTGCGCGCACAGGTCTGGATAATTCGGTGCTTCCGTACGTTCACAGTTTCACTAACAACGCAGTGAACGGCCAGCAACTGTTGAATCTGCGTCCGGAGTGCTTGGAAAAGCTCGGAGTGATAAAGCTAGGCCATCAGGAAATAATACTAGAGGCGGTCGAGTATCTTCGCAATTTTCACTACGATTTGGATCGTGAAAATTTACAACTACTGGCGTTGAGACTGTCGTGTCAGGCGCACAGTTTGTACAACGAATTGTCCAGGCAAACGGATTCCAGACCCGTCACCACCCAAACTTTGGCAGACGTAGCTTCCGTCGTTACGGCTGTTAAACCCCTCGTAAGATGGCTCGACAGACCGCCGTTCAGCGGTCAATTGGAGTACAACGATCGCAAATCGGAACTCCTAAAATTATCAATCGAAATGGCGACTTGCGCTCAGCGAGATCGATTCGCGGAAAAACCCATCGAAGAGATAAGGAGCACTTGCGAAAAATTGGCTAAACTGGCGGATTATGTGATACAGGATATCGCCGATCCAATGATTCTACAACCGGCTAGTCTCGATCTCGCTACGCTCAAAAAGAGGCCCGGCGACGATTTGGTAACGTGCGCGAGAGAATGTTGAAATTGGATTTCTTTTTTTTTTTAGACGATGATCTTATCGATGTATATCCGTGTTAATGATCTTGATAAATTGGATTCGTAGCGAATAACTTGTTCGTGTAACCTAGAATCGCTTAAACGGATTATCGGTACGATAGGTTAGAACGTTGATAAATGTATTACTTGAGTTACGCGATCGTGAATATTTGTAAATAATATAATAATTCGTTCGTCGTTTCCAATTTTGTTTGCGATTACTCGGACGTTCCATCGACTCGTATTCAAATCCGTTTCAAAGTCACGCCTAGGTTAGCGCTCGCCTAACGAATCAGCCACTGCACCCGACCTTGCCGACTTCGCGAGCGTCGTTTCGTTCTTACGATTATTTTTCAACCGGAATTGTAACGCGTTTTGTAACGTATCGCTTGAACAACAGGATAAAGTTGGAACTTTCGATTCTTTTACTGCGCGTATTATACCCAATCGATCTAAATCTAGTTTTTCAACGGCCCAAGTTGGATACGTGGGTGACAATACCGTAATCACTGAACTTCCGATCTCCGCGAGGCTACTTCGTTATCTCAAAGTGCTAAACTCGTCAATTTCATAACCTCAAAACTACTGGCCAATACATCTGAATTTTCGGCAAAATATGGATAATCGACTCGTTCAACGTCGTACTAAAGTCTCAAATCCAAAAGTTGAAATCGTCGGAATGAAAATAATTAATTCTATGTTTATTAATATCGAAATTGTTTCTTTCAGGGTTTCTCCATCCTGCCCTCCTTTCACGGCAATCATCAGATAGCCGAAATCAAATTTGGCTCAGCTGCGCACAGCTGCGGCAAAATGGAAGAGGGCGACGAAATCGTTCAAGTGAATTATCAAACCGTCGTCGGCTGGGAACGCGAAAAAGTCGTAGAGTTGTTCAGCGAGAGCCCGGCTGAAGTTTTGCTCACCCTCAAACGCAGACCCAGACATACCAAGGTTTACGGACAAATTTATATAAAACCGTATCGTTTGCCGAGTAACAAAAAAACTCCTTACGCTACGAGATGGCAACACAATCTTCCGTCGCCAAGGCCCGAGTTGCTGACCATTCCAGACTTCACTATGCCATTGCCGAGGTAATTACCATTTTACAAAAAACCATCAAACATATTTTTGTCCCGCCAAAATTTAAAACTTTTTTTGCCTTTGCCTAATTTTCTTTTCTCTGTCGGAGAAAACCAGAAAAATTTGTTGAAGAAAATAAAGTTTTTAAGAAAATAATTATTTTTTCCAAATAAACGTAGACATAAATATATAGTTCATTAAAAATAAATTTTCACTCTTCAGAGATAGAAATTCTTTTTTATTATTTTTTCCTTTTAGAGATTAAATATTCGATGTTTAGTTTATACTTTTTACCTTTGGTCTAATTAAGTATATTAACAGACTTTACTCGGTTTTGTTCGGGGAAAACAGAAAATTGATCGCGATTGATAAAGAAAAATATTCATCTTCGTAAAAATCAAGTTTTAAAAACCCCCGAAAACCGATTTTTCATTTCAGCCAAGATCAAAAAACCAAAAACCCAAAAATTGAATTTTCGGGTTTTTGGTTTTTTTCATTCAAATTCAAAATTCAAAACCAAAAACCCAAAATTCAAAATTCAATTCAATTTTTATCCCAAATGAAAATAGAAAACCGAAAAATCAACGTTTCAATTATAACCCAAATTAAAAAAAAAAAAATAAAAAACAAAAAAAACATCAGTTTTCAATTTAAGCCCAAAATAAAAAAAAAAACCCAATGTTAAATTTCATCCCAAACTCAAAAAACAGAAGTCAAAAAACCAACTTTCAATGTAATCCCTGAAAAAAAAAGAGAACTGAAGAACCAGTTCTCAGTTTAAAAAATCGAGCGAATTTCCTATCAATCTCCGATTTCATTTTCCACAAAAAAATTAAGTAAAATTTAAAAAAAAGTGTATAAAATGTGCCAAAAATAAAGTGCGCTTAAAAATCGTGAATGACGCATGCGCAATCCGGCAAACCGTACACTTCCGGTGATCGAGCGAAGATGATTTTCACGAATGTCGAAATATTCGATTTCAGGAATGCGCCGAAAGAGCCGAGTCCGGAACCAACGAGTATAACCGATCGATCGATAATGTTGGACCCAATGTTGGCGAGCGACAGCAGCGGTGGTTCGGACAGCGAGGAAGTCGAGCCGCCATCCTCGACTCGTTTGTACTCGAGCAAACCCCGAAATTTGGTGCAACGACGAGCAACGATAACCGGGGCGAGTCCAACGACCAAACATTGGATCGACATAGAGGAATTGTGGATGGAACTCAAGCAGAAACACAGCACGAATTTTCAGATGCGAGATAAAGCCGCATCCTGTGCCCACGGACTCGATAACGTTCAACAGGCGAGCAACAATCGACCACAGACTTGCCTCGGTATCGAGCAACAGACCAAACGAAAGAAACGCAACGACGAGGATCGAAGTACGGAAGGTAGGTTTGATCTCAACGTTTAAAATATATATATATATTTTTTTTACTTTTTTTTATCCCCCTTAATTTATGGTAGAATTATCGAACGAAAATAATTTTTTATTTACTTTTTTGATCGCCCTTAATTTACGATAGAATTATCGAACGAAAATATATTTTTTTTTTGATCGCCCTTAATTTACGATGGAATTTTCGAAGAAAAATGATTTTTTTTTCCTTTTTTTTTTGGGATTTTATTTAATTTATGATGGGATTATCGAACGAAAATGATTTTTTTTCCTTTTTTTTTCGATTCCTCTTAATTTACGATAGAATTATTGAACGGAAATAATTTTTTATTTATTTTTTTGATCGCCCTTAATTTACGATGGAATTTTTGAGGGAAAATAATTTTTTTCTTTTTATTTGGATTTTATTTAATTTACGATGGAATTATCGAACGAAAATGGTTTTTTCCTTTTTTTCGATTCCTCTTCATTCACGATAGAATTATCGAACGAAAATAATTTTTTCCTCGTGTTATAATTTTGATTATTCATTACTTGTCAACTCATATATTAAATTACCAATTAACACTTTTTTCTAATTTATTTCAAATATACTACTGAATTTTGAATAACCAAAAAAAAAAGAAACTTTTAAAATAACGAAACGATAATTATTCCGTCACAAATAATTCGTTCCAAAATCAATTTTCATAATTTTTCATTATCGATTTCTCTTTACCCCGAAAACAAAAAAATTCTTATTAAACCAAAATTTCCACAAATTATCAAATAAAATACATTATTACATAAAAAAAGAAGGTATTTGTAATTTCTTGTCGTAATTGTCATTATCCATTAATATCAATATTTTTCAATGAATTTTCAATTACCAAAAAAAACAAATTCTTTTTAATAATAATAATAATAATAATAAAATAATTCCAAAAACAATATAATAATAATAAAAAACTATAATAATAATAATAATAATAATAATAATATTAAACAATTGAATAAATGCAGGTAGAAGGGTCCAGTTTCACGATACCGGAAGTGATAGAAAAGAAGTGCCTTCGGAAAAAGTCGATCAGGATGACGAGGAGGAGGGGGGAGGAGATTCGACGGTTCGAGGCGAGGTCGTTATTCGAGGACGAAAGGAGCGTGGAAAATTGGACAAGAGTCACAGCGCGCCAGCTTACGATCCCGGGGATTCGAGTGTACCGGCTATTACGAGAATTCGCGACGACGCCAAATTTCCTTCCAGTATTAAAGCCAATGAGACTGATACGATAAGCAACGAGAATTTAGAGGTTAGAGAGACGATCGACGGTGGAGATAATCGTTTGGGGATCGAAGAAGACGATATCTCTGGAGGGGCGGAGAATAAGAGTGATCGAACGGAGGTCAAAGTCACGGAGGTCAAGGTCACGGAGGTCAACGCGGACGTTTTGCCCGTCGTTGCGAGGATTATTCAGGGCGAACGGGAGAGCAGCGAGGAGAAATCAGAATCGACGAGCAGCTACGTCGAAAATAGCAGCAGCAGCGATCCTGACGGAAGCTTCAAGGTAAATACGGAGATCAGCTGCTCGGTCGGTAACTTTTGAAGATTTTTCGACGCATCGCCCCCGTTTTGAATTTCGTATTTGTCTTGTGAAATTTTTGGAAGATTTTCGATAATCCCGAGATCTGACGAGATCCGTTGGTAAATCGAGCGAGTTCTACTTTACCGACATTCAAGGTAATGACGAACGCGTTCAGAGAGAGGTCGACATTTTTTTTATCCACTTTATCCCGTACTATTCAACCATTTGGAATGAAATTTATTGTGCATATGCAAAATTCTTGCTTTAAGAGGAAGTGCAATATCGCAGTCGGTAAAAAATTTACCGACTGCGATTGCATCCTTCCGAAGAATCAATATATTTTTTGACTTGGCACTTGCTCACTGCGCTTATTCGTAACCTCAGTCGCTGCGATTGCTATCGTAAGCTGCAGCAGGAAAAAATGTATAAAAAATATACGAGAAAAGTTTTTTTGCATTTTTCTAGTCTAATTTTGTATTTTTGGCAAAAACTCGGGCATATTCGTAATCAGGGGAGAATTTCCGATCAAATACACCCTTTTAATACTTAAAAAACGAAAAAAAAATTTTTTTCGTCCTTTCGGGCCACTTTTCCGAAATCTCAAAAATCACGATATTTCAAAAGGTCGTAGAGTGAACTCCTTATGAGCTATGGAGGTTCATTGGGGGAGTCTGGAAAAGGTTTTTGCCTGACTTAAATAATGGCGTTGGATTCGTATCGATATCTCTTATGGTTTTCCCGGAAAGCCCACTCGAAAAATCGCAAAAAAAGAGGCAAAGGGGTATGTATGGAAAAATTTGCAAAAATCGATGGTCCAACTTTGAAATTCCGCCAAAAATCGAAAAA
>JAPYZI010003621.1:0-16977 GCA_030523105.1 Ophioninae sp. A BG-2022a | reverse complement strand
AACGCGTTCCCCCCTCTGTTTCAAACATTTATCAAGGGAATTTAAAACCCCCCCCCCCCCCCCCCCCCCCGATATAGCCCATCCATACGTATGAGACTTCTTGCCGATACCTTTCTCACGAAGGAAATATTTTCCATACGCAAATGTTCTTTGCCCCGAAGGGAAACAAGTGAAACCCGTAAACCCGGATTTAGAACTGGGAAAACTGGGCAGTGCTCGTGCACGTGGATTTATGTAAGTAAGATTGTCGGTTAAGGGTTTTCGATGTTGAAGAAATTGTTATTAATTTAAGGTTCGGTTTTAAATACAGATACCGGAAGTACGATCAATCTCGTAAATTCTAGTTTTCAGAACCCGTACATTTGATCCTTCATTTCGTAAATAAATAAATCGAAAGTAAACAAAATTATATTACTTTTATTTATTTTTTAATGTATTAAAGAATTGTTTTTTTTTAATTATAAAAACATTATTTTACTGTATACAGTGATATAAGTTAAAACGTATATAAAAATTAAAATGGCGATAAACAATCAAAACATGGTGGACGTTAGAAAAAAAACTAGGATGATATGCCAAAACGCAGTAAAAGCACTTTTCGTTTGGATAGATGGATGGTGAAATATCTGTGTTCGAATTGAGAGCGTTTCGTGGTGGAATATCCGGCAAATTTTTTAGTCGAACGCTTCGCATAGTCATCACGACGAGGGAATAAATGGGAATTTTCAATTTCCATCGATCCTCATCCCGGAGACGTGGCGCGATATCGTGATCGTTTTTTAAAAATGTTTTTTTTTTTTTTTTCTTTTTTTTCGAAAACATTCTCACACTCGTCCACGAAGTATTTCTCATGAAACGTCAGTGTCCGGTGGATCTATACTGGCTCTTTTTGTATTTTGATTAATGGTGTCCGCAGAGTAGGTATATACGTCATAACAGCTGGGAAAACTCAAGATGCACTCACCTGTTCTTTTTACCCTCGCATTTCGATGTCTGAATACACTCGGTCTTTTTCTACTTGATCTTAAGCACGGGAAACACGATTTTCCAACGTTTTCATTCCGTGATAATTGTTTTTTTTTTATTATCGCGTAAATCGTATGATAGATTTCATCGGATTTCACGTACAAACGTTCATCAAAGTTGGCAATCGATCTTTTTGAAAAAATCGTTGCGTTTTCCATGTTCAATTAGTTTTTTTTTTTTTTTTTTTTTTTAACGAGTATTTCGAATCGTTGAATAATTTCGTAGCAAATTTGAAGCGCACCGGTCACTCGAAATTTTTCAGTTTTCTTATCAATACAGCTTGATACAACGTAACAAAATTTTTTCGTAATAATCAGAATGAATAAATGAGAATTAAATTGATTTTTCGTTTTTTTCGAATTTTCTAGAATAAAAACGATGAAGAAAGAAAACAGGATTGGATGCAGTAAATGTAAAAATAAAATAATAATTGAACGTAAAATGAAAAAAAAAAAATAATAATAATAATATGAATAAGAACAGAGTCAGACTAAAATTGTTTCTTAAAAAAAATAAAATAAAAAGCAAAGGGAATAGATAATGCGTATTATTTTATATCAGGATTCAAATAATAATACAGATTGTAACATGATATGTATTATTATAAAATAATAATGATAAATTAATAAAATAATTTATCATAATATTAATTCACAATAATTAAAAAAATGAAATGATAAAATAATAATAAATATTATAATACGCCAGTAATACCGTACAAATTAAAATTGAATAAAGTTCAACGTCATGTCTCATCAGAATTGATGTAAAATATGGATGAAAGTGGAAAAGTAGAAAAAAAAATAATCGATCGGACAAATTGATTGAAAAAATGAATAGTTCGTATCGTGATCTAGTGTTCTCTTTGCAGCTTCGAATTTCAAGGAATGAGATGCACCACCCCGGAGATGCAACAATTCTCGTATAAATAAATGCTTGTGCGTCAGTTAAAAGTTCCCCTGCAAATTCTGAGCGTTCACGCGCCATTGGCTGGGTCGAAAGTTGTTTCATAAGATTTCGCAAAGTTTAACAGCTCCTAGAGAGTTAAGCTAAAAACAGGAATGGTATCAGGAGACCAAACTTCGAGCGTTTGCACGGTTAAACTTCAATATGCTTGTTACAAAACCGTAGCGCTCGCGTGAGTTTTAACCGGGGAGGGTCGAGTCGGCGACGCCGCGAAAAAAATATTTCTAGACGACGAAAGCTGGAACTTTTGGTTTTTTGGGTCGCGGATTACTAAAAGGCGTACCGGAGTCGTATGGCAGCGTTAACGTGACAACCAAAATTCCATCAATTATTAATTTTTTAACTTAATTTATTTATGTTTATTTTAACTGTTGTTTCATCTGTTTTTGAAAAATAACGTTACTTTTTTTCATCCAGGAATGTAGAAAAATACAAAAAATTAAAAATTGTTGATTTATCCAAGACGAGAGAAAAAAAACTCCGTAACGTTTGAACGAACATTATTTCATTCAGCACCTTTTTTTGTTTCGAAAACCCGTTTTTTTAAAACTCAACTTAGTTTTAACTCGGATTAGTTAGGCTTAACTCAACTTAGTTTCAACTCAACTGAGTTAGCTTCAACTCAACTCGGATTAGTTAAGCTTAACTCGACTTAGTTTTAACTCAACTGAGTTAGCTTTAACTCAACTCGGATTAGTTAAACTTAGCTCGACTTAGTTTTAACTCAACTGAGTTAGCTTTAACTCAACTCGGATTAGTTAAACTTAACTCGACTCAGTTTTAACTCAACTGAGTTAGCTTTAACTCAACTCGGATTAGTTAAACTTAACTCGACTTAGTTTATAACTCAACTAAGATTAGTTAAACTTAACTCATTAGTTTTAACTCAACGTTGTTCGAACGAAAGTGTCAATTTTAAATTCATCGTAATATCAAATAATCAAATTCCTAATAATAATAATAATTCATAATGAAAAAAATAGAAAAATTAGAATAATATCGAATCAACAGTTTAATTCGATCGAAAAGTTTTATCGCAAATACGGAGCCAATGATAAAAGACTAGAGATCCGAGACAATGCGTCGAGGATTTCTTCCCCTGCGGTCTAGAATTTCCTCGAACGAACGACTGGTGGTGGATCGAAGAGAAATTCTGATGAACGTGTGCGTTCCTTAAATTGGGTTAGACTCAAAAGGGCTCGAAAAAGCCTTTTCTGGCTAAACTTAAACGCCCTTTACGCCCTTTTGTTTGGGTTCACATTTATACGTATATGTATATATAGATACTGAAGACGATTCTCATTGTATACGTATCACATTCGTACGTATTACAGGTATTCTCCCTTCCACGAGTGAACCCATACTTCGTATTCCACTAACAAACTATTCATACTCGGCTGCGAAGAAAATGAAGCTTTCTCGCGGTCCGGGCACCAGAAAACGAAGCTTCCGTCTCTTCTCGTCAATTTCGTTTTTGTATTCTCACATCTATATAGATATATAAACGGTGTTTAGAAATTCGATACATTCCTACCGAGGATAAATGTTCATTCGCATGAAATAACGACATATGTATGAAAACCAATAATTTACGAGTAATTAAAGATTCGCTTTCGTTTAATTAAAAATAATATATATATATATATATACTTCGTTTTGGAACACTCTGTCACAATTAATCAATCGAAAGCTCATTTTCGATTGGAAATTAATTGCAAACACAAGTTTTATCCCGTGCTTGTTAAATCACAAACCGGAGTGAAAATAAAATGTTTTATCTACTAAGAAGAGAAATTGTCGATATAAATTTACTATGCTATTAATGTTTCAAATTAAATTCCATTTCATTAATTATTTGTTTTTATTAATTTAAAAAACAAAGACTTTAAAGAATCTTTGGTTATTTTAGAGACATTGTATTAAAAATATGATTTTTTAAAAATATATTGCAAATAAATTATATATTTTTATCTCTAAGAAGGAATTTATCGAATTACCGATCATCCTGTATATGTTTTTTTTTCCTTTTCAACATGTATATGTATATTCCATATAAGTAAACAGCTTGAAGGGTACAGTAATGTAAAATAGGGATCGTAAGGTACGAGGTGAAAGTGAGATGGAGAAGGAGGGAAAAATCGACCGAAAGTAAAACCCAGGGTTGAAACGAGCAAACGTGGATTTTGCGCCGGAAAAAACGAAGCTTCGAAAATTGCCGAAAAAAGGCTTCCATGAATCCCACGCTTGTTATTTGGTCTATGGGCCCGTGAATATATGAGGTTAAATGTACAAGAGTAAAGAGTGTAAATTATATATATTTTATATATATATATATGTATATATTTTTCGCATAAGCCACGTGTTCAATATAAACCATATCTTTATTTTTATCAAGTTTAAACTTATGGTCATTCGGTTATTTTCTTCGTAAAGCTTAATTTCACAATTTTCGAGATTCTCTAAAAATATTTTTAATTTTCAAAACCCAAACAAACATTTTAGTAATCAAATGATCAATTTCAACCGTTTGTGAAATATTTATTCAAGTTTGTTTAATATTTATTTAATTTATTCAATCAATTTTTATTTAGGAAATTTATTTATTTATTTATTTATTTTATCAACATTTATTTAAGACTATTGAAACATTGAAATGTTCCAAGTTTGTATGTTTAAAACTACTCAATTTTTAACTTTAGCCTTGTGCCTTGAATTATTGGAAAATTAAATTGTTTTTAACATTTTTTCATCTTTATCTCACCTGGTTGATGCTTTGGGTAAAATGATGTAAGTCTTACATTCGATCGTCGAAGAATTAAATAATTTGGAAAACGTTCGATACAGAGATCGAATGAAAAATTCCATCGGTTAATCTTTTCGAAAGCCTGTGCGAATTTGTCTACTTAAATAATCCGGTTATTACGTGACGTAATAATTCAATTTAATTGCTCATTATTATTATGTACATTTGCAGATAATAATAATAATGAGTGTGATTGGGTATGTATTAAATTTATGTACAAAAATGTTGGTACATGCGTATGTATATAAAATGACATAAAAGAATCGAGACGAGTAAACGCGTTATGATGAAAAGCACAAGACTATCAGTTGCGTCAGCGTCACAGCCCAGCAGCTCTTTTATCGGAAGCACGTTGCAATTATTTTCGTAATTAATATTCTTACGAACCCCCTCAAGCCTCCGGATTTTGTCATTCTTTCGGATTCATGTTTTTTTTTTTTACTAATTTAATTCTTTTTTGCTAATTAAATTCATATTTAACTACAAAATTAAAAAAAAAAAAAACAAATGAAAAATAGTTATGCGAATAGAAAAGTGACGGAATACTCTTTTGAAATGAGTGAGAAACGGAGAATTAAGAAGGAAATTAATTAGCAGCGTAGTAATTAGAAACTGATTATACACGTCTCGAATATTGATTAGAGCCTTTGTTAGGGGAATTCCAGATATCATTAAAATCGCGGATTGCAATTTTTACGAATTGTTAATTGGTTATTTAATGAATATTTAATGATAAATAATAAACCGTGATTCTTGTTGCCTAAAAAAAAGTAAATATTTGTTTTTACATGGAAAAAAAGGAAGATTTTTATATCGACTCAAAAAAAAAATGTAAAGATACAAATCTTTACACGGCAAAAAAGTACGATTTTTTGTTTCGCTACAAAAAAAAGTAAAATCTTCGTTTCGACCGAGAAAAAAAGGAAATTTTTATTTCGCTTCAGAAAAAAAAGTAAAACTTTCGTTTCGACCGAGAAAAAAGCAAATTTTTATTTCGCTTCAGAAAAAAAAGTAAAATTTTCTTTTCGACGCAGAAAAAAAAAGAAATTTTTCTATCGGCATAAAAAAAAAGTACGCGCGGAAAGAGGTGAGATGTTTTTTTTTTTTTTAACAATTCACGATTGAGTTTCTTTTTTAACAATTCGTGACGGAATAACGAGGCAATTGTTTTTGGAAATATTCGATGTGTAGCGATTGAACGGGGATAGTGGGATAGTGAAGAGCAATCGATCGAAATTTTATTGGTATGCAATCTCGAAACGCTTTGTGGAAGCCTACGATGTCCGGAGTGTCAGAAAAGCGTTATCACGTATAGCGTTTCCACGTACACGCACGAGCATTCTCCAGCCAAAACCACTACTCGGATAATTGGATTCGTCGTTTCTGCTTTCACGGTGCACTTCCACATTCCGTGTTTCGGTTTTTATTATGTCAATGGCTTATGTGGAAGAAGAGAGATCTGCGATAGAAGGGGATGGAACGATAATTCGGATAATTGCTCGAATCAACACTTGCACATAGAAATTTATATAAATCCAAATACTTATATGAACTTGAAGTTTGCATCGTTTCGACAATTAAAAAATGGTATAATTTTCCCTCTTCGAATGGGATCTTCAATCTCGTAAATTTCTAGCCAATACAGACATTTATTGTCATCCGTATGTGACGCTAAATTTATATGTTCATCCGTGAAAAGTGATTTTTCGGATTCATGCCTGTCAATAATAGTGGATAAGAACTATATTCGAGAAAAAGCTCGTCGCGTTCAACGATCGATTCGGAAAAGGGCTTCATCCCCTTCAAACCGTAAAAACCCCAAAGGGAGCGATTGTAAGAGGCAGGAAGTGACCCCAACCGACTTGACATTTTCCTTGACTTTTTTTTTGGATCACAAGTGATCAGGAGGTTAAGAATAACAAGCAGGACTGAGAAGGAGCGATAAACGGAGCGGGTCATAGCTGAGCGATAAGCGGAGCGGGTCAAAGTAGTACGAGTCCGTAGATAGTCAGACGAGTCCGTCAACTTTACAGCGTTAGGACGAATTAAACTGCACTGAAAAAAAAGGGTCACTTAACAACGTGATTTAATTATTCTCATTCGTATATTTTACCCTTTTTTTTTACGATACTTAAAGCGATCTTTTCGGAAAGTCATTTTCGGAATGATGCCCAAAATCGGAAAACGATTCAATTTCTCTTAATAGAAATTCGATTGTTTTCCAATTTTTCACTGGCTTGAAAAAAAAAAAAGCGTTGTGGCCGATTTTACTTTTTCGATTCGTCAATTTTTCCTTTTTTCCAATAATCAAAGCGACCTTTTTTTTGCAAACAGGAATTGAATCGTTTTTCGATTTTTCATAGTGAAAAGAATCGATTGCGCGAAATCGAGGCTTCAATTGTTTTTTTTTTTTCGCAATAATCAACACGAACGTTCTTTTTTTCAACAATAGCTGAATCAATTTTAGGTTTTTTACTGCAGTGATAAAAACGATCACGTAATCATAACCCGTCAATTTTTCGTTTTTATATTCTTCCTTTTTTTTTGCAATAATTAATCGAACGTTTTTTTTTTCGACAGGGGTTGTATTATTTTTCGGATTCTGTGCAAAATCAAGTACTCTTTCGTACCAGGAAATTCAAAAGAATTATCCTGATAATTGTATTTTCAGAATATTCGTGAAAGGAAAAAAAATCGAAAAAAGAAAGAAATTGGTTCCACACGTGAGAGAAGTACTGAATGTAAGAGGGAAAGCCCAGCGAGGCGTTCAACCATCCTTTTTTTTTCGCTATTTCCGGTCTTTCGCCATTTTTTCTCGTCTCGCATACTCGAGACACGTTCACAAACGCGTATACACTGAATTAGGAATAACCCTAGCAGAGCTGTAAGGACAAAATGGTTTGTATATCCCCAAAAGACCTTTTTTCCTTCCAACCCTCCCCCCCCCCTCCCTTCCGCCCCTCCGTGCTTTCTGTTCTCACCCTCCCGTCGTCTTTTAGTCCTGGAGTAGTAAAAGATTGACGAGTTTCACGAGCTATTCCGAGAGGGCAAGTACGAGAAAACGAAAAAAAAGAAAAATGGAGTGCTGGATGGAATATTGTGAGAGATACAAGTAGGAAGGGGAGAGGGGACCGACGATAAATGGTTACAAATACTTGCTAGTGATTACTTCGAAATCTTTCCCATTAGATTCTTTATAGGGAAAAATTAATCATTATGAAAAATTCGTCATTGAAATAACGTCCTTGAAATAACGTTTCTGATTATTGATATTTTAATATAAAAAAAAATTCTACGTCACTATAAAATCGAGAACTTACGAAGATTATGTGGAAAATGATTCTGTCGATGTCCAAAAATATTACCCGGCAATGCTCTGATAAAAATTCCTATACCCCCTTAATATCGCATCGACCAGCCAATTTTATGACCTTTTGATCGCGAAACCTCGGAGTCTTTTTATTGAAACGGTTTTCAGTGAATATCCTTGTATTCACTGAAATATGCATTTCCATCAATATTGTCAATTAATAATTCATTCGATTTTCGAGTGAGCCAGAAAAATAGAAATGAAAAAATCAATTTAAGAAAACTTGATTATAACATAGCATAATGATAAATAAAAAATAATATAGATACGAAAATATAAAAATCTAACATCATAGAAAATATAAAAAAGTGAAAATGCTTTTATATTTCAATAACTTTTAATTTTTATTTCAATATTTTCATAAATTAACAATTAATTCCGTTTTTTAGTGAGCCAGAAAAAGAAAGAGATTGAATAATCAACTTAAGAAAACTTATACATAAAATGGCATAATAATAAATCAAAAAATAATACAGTTACGAAAATATTTAAAAAATATATATAACAATATAGAAAATATAAAAAAGTGAAAGAATCTGAATAAATATAATTTTCAAAAACGTAACGATAAAGAGAGAAAGCTAGTGAAGAGAATAAGAGAACGTTCAATAAATATTGGAATTATGAAAAATGACAGCCCACTCGATATTTCTCAGGCGTCAATAGCAGATTACAATATTTTTCCACCTCCGTGATATTTCCTCATCACTTCTATTCATCGCCGAGTGTTTCACGTCTGTTAAACGTACAATACACGTTCCGTTAATTATTCGATACAAAATCTATCGATCGAAATTCTTTCCGTCCAAAGGAACCAAAGTTTTGTTTTTTTTTTTTACGTATCAATTATTAATCAGATTTTAATTAGTATGCATTAAAAATCGTTTGAATACTCAATTTTCATTCGTTCTCCGTCAGCCATAATTTTAGTTCGTTCTTGATCGTTAATATATTATTGTAAAGCAGTGAAGTCGAAGCGTTGAGTGAACCGAACCGTAAATCCGAAACATCGTGACTCTTCGCTTATCGAAATTCATTATTCACTCCACACGAGAATAACAAACACCATAATTATTAATCTTTTTTTTTTTTGCTCTCACGTAGAAAGTCTCGGTAATTTACCGATCGATCTTCCGGCAATGAATGATTGGTTGTGATTGATCGAGTTATTTCATTCTCCGTTATCACGATCCCTGCACATTCATCACTTTTCAATTAAACATATCTTACGCGAACAAGTGGGGAAAGTGGAAAAGCAATTTGAAAAAACGTTATGGAGTACAGATGAATTCAGACACGTATTTGCAAATACATCGAAATATGGAAATAGACGAGTAAAGATGACTTCAGGAATAATAGACTTGAAGGAGTGTCCTCGAAATAGCCAGTTTATACATTCTCGTACTGAACGTCCTGATAGTTTTCATTTTGTACGTCCTGTCCTCGAAATTCTCATTCTACTCGATTGTTCATCAAGCAATCTTCAAAATTACATTTTTATCGAAAATAACACATTTATGGGACAAGTATGTCGTGAAATCAATAATTGATAAATAAAAGGTAGATGGATAAATAAATAGATAAATAAAATAGATAAATAGATAAATTAACGAAAAAGATTATTAGCAATAAATTTTGTTTGTTTGGGTTAATTTGTTTGGGTCAGTATTAATAAATAAATAAACTAAAATAAACTAAAATAGATAAATGGGTAAATAAAAAATAAAACGTATGAAAGATCGATAATAGAGATTACGTAAAGAAAATCGATTCAAGTGGACGGTCGAAGCTTGGTTTTATTTCAGCTTCGGCCAAGTTCGTACATGGAGCGGTGACCGTTTAGCGATAATCAGTCATCTAAACTGTTCTGAACAAGATATAGGCTAAAACTATACTTTGTACTCCAGAAAAAAATATTAATATGTTTTTTTCAATCGTACTTTCAGCCGGAAAATAAAGGGAAAGAAAGAACGTAAAATTATTATCGAAAAGAAGCGAGAACGTTCGTGCAGTCACCAACGAAAAAACTTCAATGTTATCCACGTTGCTTCGAACGATCGAAAAGGACACGGTGGACTTTGATAGAGGAAAATTGAAAAGCGAAATCAGGGAAATGAGGAAACAAAGAAATGAAAACAAAATATAATCGGTGGAGGGTCTCGCGTTACAAAGGGCCAGAATCGAGTGACATGAAATTTCAGAAGCTCGGGGAGCTTTTTTTCTACATCCTTCCGCGGGCGTATTAGAGAGGAAAAAAAAAATATTTCGCAACATACAAATTTGATTTTATCCTGTCAAATTCTCGGAGAATTCTTTGCGTTGATAAAAAATAAATTATTTTTAATAAATCTTTTGACGAAGAATTATCAAATATTATTGAAACTCGCTCAGCGTTAAATTCGATTTTCCAAGCCCGGAAAAGTCTCTCGTCCTAATCGTTTTTATTTTTCCTCGTAGGATAAATACGACGCAGGCTTCGTGCAAACTTTTTATTTTTTATCTTAATCGAAAAATCTACGATTCCTTTGTAGGCGTTTTAAAGCGAACTTTGAAAAGGTCCGGTGTGAGTTTATTGAGAATTGGTCACTGGTGAACTTTCGCTACAGATGAACGAGAGAATTCAATGAATCTTTGCAAGGCACACTTCGGTTGAAAAGAAATTTATTGATTATCGGTTAGGTCGAAGGCCCTGCGAAGATAATCCCTTGATACGCTTTACGCAACGAGGAGAAAAAAATACCTACTCCGATACGTTCGAATCAACTGAGAACTCTTACAGTTCACAAATTTACTCACGAGTACCCTTCGCACACTTTTTATTTCGAGCAACATTTTTTTTTCTCTCTCGAATACCACCGATCGATCGAATCGTCGCCTGTTGATTTTCAACGTCCCCAACGGATTAGCACGTTCCAACTGATTCTAGGAATAATGGATTATCCAAGTAAATTTCACAGTGAAAAAAGATTTTTTTTATAGATATATATATATATATTGTTTTTTTGAGAATATTAACAATATCGAATAAATATAATTTAAGTGGGAATGATTTAAAAATAATTCAAATCCTTCTGAGAAGTTTGAGGAAGTTAAAAAAATATTATTTTTCAACTCGAAGTATATTTTACAATGAAAAGGATATTCTTATACATTTTTTTTAAGAATACTAACAGGTTCGAATAAAAATAATTTAAGTGGTAAAAACTTTACGGGCTTGAAGTTTGCATGGTTGGAGATAACAAGGGAAATGTATATTCGTTTTTCTCATTTCCTGAATTTGAACCCAAACATACCTTTTTTTTGGTTAATTATTGTTCAAAGCAACCAGTGTGGGTGGATCAAAACTAAAGTTTCTGAATTCTATATTTTATTCATCCAGCTTTTTAAATTTTGGTTTTTTTGATCTTCGGTTTTGTGTTTTGTTTTTTTTGCACTTTCATTGTGCCCTTTTCCTAATTTAAACATGCGTTGGAAAATGATTGTTTCTGATGCCAAGGCGTTTTTCAAGTAACCGGAAGTAGTGACGAATGAGGGATAAAATTGAAAGGGATGAGATGCAAAAGTTCACAAGGGCCAATGAAAAATGTTGGGAATTAAGGGCGCAAGACGTCGCTCCGCGAAAGTATGTGCTGTCAGGAATTTGCCCCGAGGATCCCTTTGAGTTTAGAGACAACTGTAGGTCCTGTCTTAATTTTTCTCCCCCTCGTAGCTCTCCCTTCATCTTGTATTTTTAGCTACACGTCTACGCTAGCCCTTTGGCATATTTGCCACAATTGTTGCCGCTGTTAAGGGACTTCACTGGAGCATTCTTCGCGCGTCATCAATGGCGTTTCAAGAATGGACGAAAAGTGAGGCACGCCATCAGTGGCGTCTTCTCAAAGCGAAATAAACGCGCGCTGGTGTGCGCGAGTAAGAGGACGTGAGAGGACGAGAACCAAAGTTATGAAAATGATCTTGTTGGCCTCTTCGAATTCCAGATATATATCCACTATTATTCAACTAAGAATCCTCGTTTATAGCGATTCTTTCGGGAAATTATTTTATGTCTTTTCAGCGAGATTAACATTTATTAATTTTCAGGTTTTTGTTTTTTTTTAGGCAGAAAACAAAAATTGTATTGAATGAGGAAGCCAATGTTGAATCAAATGAGAACGATAAATGAAAAACACTATGCGAATAAAATTCGGCAATGAAAAATTGCTCTCGTGTTGGCTTTCGTTCTCTCCGATCGTTAGAAGCTTTTGTCTTACCTCGACCGTTACCCTTTTTCTATAACGTTTCCTGCCCTTGCCCTTTTTTTTTGCGGAGCCACAAAAATCCAGGGCGCTCATAATGGCACTAAAGTTAACTCGTCTCGCTGTTCCTAAGTTACTATTTTCCTCCCTCGCTTGTCATCACCCTCGTTTCGTTCATGGTTTCTATAAAAAAAAGTGTTAACCCGGAAGAACCCTAAAATTGGTTCTTTTTTTGTTGGCAGAGGATCATACGGTAGTTCTACAGGCTCGTTATTCGATCTGCCAATTACATCGGATAAATTGGAAAATAATAATAACAAGTATCCGAGGGAAGGAAAAGAGAGAGAAAGAGAGAGGAGAATTTAGATGTCACTCCGATTATAGAGTTCTTCATGGATGTTCCATGTGGGCGTGTCAGAACCAGCGGAAACGATTTTGGCGTTTCACCCCTTGCGGGCTTTCACGATACACCGGGGGTGCGTTTCTTCGAGATGGAATTTTCTCCGCGATAAAATAAGCATTCGTACAGATATTCTCTTCCTCGAATCACACTCTCGCGAAACATATCGAATCGTTTTTTATAGTTAACATTTTTGAAAGCGTTCTTCCGCTTTTTTATTCTTATGTTAAAAACGATTTCGATCTTGTGCGCTAACATAGATAATGCCATTTTTATGGGCAGTTGTAGCTTTGATACAATCAAGTTTTACCTTTAATAAAGAATTCTCCCGAGACCTATTTCCATCAATGTTCGATTTGTCAAATTCCCAAAAAGCACAAATTATAATTACACATCAAGAAAGTATTGCTAATATTAATTAATTCAATTCACCTTTTAAATGCGGGATGGAAGAAAGATAAATATAATTGATGGATCCCCGAATGCTCGTTTTGTTCTTTCGATGTATTCATCGTGGATCCCTGATCATTTATCATTAGAAGAATTTCCGTGGCTGGTTTTACAGAAATGGATGGGCTTGCGAATAGAGACGCAAAATTAGTCCTCGTCATGTTGGACGTCTAGGAAGTTTTACGAAAATCAACATTTTGTCCAAATAGGAGTTTTTGTCTTAATTACCATGATGAAGCGTTTATTTATACCGCGTTATCAAACGATATCCTTATTACTCCTCTTTCTGTTCTATCATCAACATTGATCTATTTTTTTTCTCACTGCATTTTGCCGTTTAATTTCCACGCGTCTGTCGTATCAAGATTCAACGGATCAGAGGGATCAACGGTTAGATAAATAGGGTGAGAAACCAAAGGAAAGAGGGATTTCGGGTCGGATAAGCCCCAAGTTTCGGTCGTGTTATCTGCACAGATTAACCGATATCGAACGGGTCTTGATTGGCCCATCGATGTTCCAATTAACCTCGGATTCCCGGTTATTACGTTATTACCGAAGGAATTTCCAAGTGGGCTGTCAATCAATCTGGCACGAGGCGTTTTCCGGAGGTAGGATAGCGACGAGGGGTTGGAGAGCTTTCCCAGGTGTGCAATGATGAAACGCATCAAAATCCATCATCGTTACGAACCGGTATTTCCTTTCCCAATTCACTTTTTATTCACGTTCATCCCGTTCGTACCAATCACGTTTCAAATATGCCCAAACGAAAAGTCGAAAAACCGCTTCGTCCCGTCCGGAAATTACATTAGGTTTTCCGATAGGATCCAAATATAGAATTTTCGTAACTTTATTAGGGTCATGATGAGTCAGCCTCTCATGGGCCTTCAGTGACCGCTCGTACTTTGCTACCGAAACCCATTTGTGGCGAAACGATAAGGACCTTCAACCTTGACTGAACGACGCCTCGTGCAATCCACAGTGGACCTGTTATTTAGCACTTCCAATCGATGGATATTCGTAGGTGTGTATTTTGGAATAAATAATTATTTTTATGCAAAGTTTTCAGCAGAAACGAGTCACTGTAAAAATGTCGAGAAAACTGAATGAGATTGTTCAAACATGTATACTAACATTGTCACACGCACGAATAAAGACGATAGGAATAGTACGTAATCTTTGAAAGGATTGGCAAATTAAAAATGTTTTTTTTATTCTATTTTTTAATTATCTATTACTTCTATTTGAAGCCATTAGAAGCTGCCCTAATAAGGAAAACCTCGAATGACTCCTCGAATCACCTTATTTTATCGATTTTCCGCACGAGGTGATTTCGGTTGTCCGGAATGTAAATGAATTTTGATTGGCAGTTTAAATATTTGCGTATTTGGAAAAAGTGACCCAACCGAATGCGGAGGGATGTGGAAAATGGACCAGTGCCGGAGAAAAGTATTTGGAATAAAAACTCGTTATCAGAGATAGCAGAGAAAAAGGAACGATCTTTCGTTCGCTTCGGTTCTTTTTGTTTTCGTACGAAGAAAGGGCGGTGGAAACTCCTCGAAACTTTTCGACTCGAAACTTCATTGAAAGTATCCACGTCTGGAGAATAAAAAGCCGGTGTCCTTTAAAGTTATCCAGACTAACCTCTTCGAATTCTCGAGTCGAGAGAGAATGAGAGAGGGAGAGAGAGGTAATCAAATGGTATACGTTCAATGACTGGCGATCTTCATTTCGAAGAAGATGGATCGTCGATGTTACTTTATACCTCCACCCTTGATGTTGTTCCCTTTTATCTTTTTACCATCTCCGAAGAATGACGAACGCTTTACGCGCCTTATTTTTGCTTTTCGTGCAACGAGTGACGTTCCCGATGTTCTCTTTAGATTCGCGATTTACAGCGCTCGCTTGGTATTCCTTTTTCCCTGGGGTAACGACGTATCCGTTGAAAAAAAGAAAAGAAAAAAAAAAGAAAGATCTATTTTGCATTTTGCACAACGAACGACAACCAGGCATTAAACTTTGACGCCCGTATTTTTATTCCTGTGTTCTATTTCTTCTTTTTTTTCTTATCTGCTTTTGTATCGCGTTCAAGCTTGGAGTGCGAATAGAATCGCTGAGTAATACAGCAGTACGATAAGCGTGGCTTGGATGTTTCAACGCTCGGTCGCATTTTCGTTGTTCGTTTATTTTTGTTCCATCGTTTTTATTAATTTTCTTTTTTCCTTCTAACGTCCTCGTAGCCTTAGCTCTGATGAAGTATCTCGGGATTAAGAGCTCGACGAAAACACCTCCGGCAACTTTGAAATCACTTTTCTCTTAAATGGCTGTACCAATCGGTACGAAATTTGTTGCGTGCATTCAGGACGATGACACCGAGGGCCCTCCAGTTGCCCTTTTCGATGAAAACTTTTCATTCTTCAGAAATCGCGGTTTTCAACATTTCGACTATTTATATCTCGCACTCGTTTGCCACGTGACAATGTTCGTCGTGACCTTAAAAATTCTCTGAAACTTTTTACAAAAATGTGTAAATTTATCATCCGTGGTTCGATCGATCTTCGAACCAAGCTCGATTGCGAATCTTGGCAGGGTTTAACTTAAGCTTCGACCGATCATTGGCCACTTCCAATCTCCCTACTTGCCCGTGAAACTCATACGTGTAGGGTCAATACGTCATTGACCCAACGATACGCGCGTGTGCTTGGATATCACTCATAGGAAAAGAGGTTAGCTGCATCGCAGGTGGTTCACCACTCGACCTGATGGAATCTAAACAACGATATTGTACAATCTTCATTATCGTATCTGGCTAGTTCCTAATTCCAATCTGCAAATCTACAGACACCCTTAATTCGATAACGCTTCGGATCCGGTCCGAAACTCCGTAGTTGTACGAACCGTATATCTAGTCCGTTTCGTGCCCGTAAGGAAATAACGTATCAAAAGCCGGAATCCCTTTTCACCGAGATCCTTTTCCCTTACGCGTTTCCGTCCGGAAAATTAATCATCGATCCACTCGAACCATCACCATTGGAAATTTCGAACGGATATATTCGACGGTGAACGCGTTATCACGAAAAAAAAAAAAAAAACAAGTCAGATATTGCTACGTCACGAAAAGCCAAGTTAACCGAATTCGCTGAATTTCTTAGCACAAATGATAAATTAATAATAAGCGGTGAAGCATAAAAAAACGATGGGTCGTCGTCGATCCGAGGAAATTTTTTCCGTGAAACACGAAAGGAAATGTACGATTTAATAGTTTAACAATGAAAATGTGGAATAAATATATGGCAAAGAAAGTGAAAATTAAATTAATAAAGTTTGGGTATTACTGGAATATTTATTCGGCGAAAAGTTACTAAAAAATTGGGCGTTTATGGATTTAGAGACTTAAATACTGTCTTCCATGGTTTGATTTAGAAAAAGCTAATTTGATAATAAATTAACACGTTGCAATGTTTATTTTTTACTCCGAATAATAATCGAAGTCAAATTTGATGATAGAGGCATGTATTTGACTGAGGTTTCGTCAGCACATTTTTTCCTACTGTACAACAAAAAAATTACTGAATTTTTTAATGCAATTGATACGCTTGGATAATTTTATTGTTGTTCAAAATCAATAAAAAGTCTATATGACTTTTTGGATAATTATTATATATATATATATATATATATATATATATATATATATATATATATATATATATATATATTTTTTATTTTT